>VXBJ01002098.1:569260-592692 GCA_013400055.1 Nycticryphes semicollaris | reverse complement strand
AAAAAAAAAAAAAGCACATTTAATCCTTTTCCCAAAGGAACATCAGTGCCAGACGGCACAAGCCAGTCACTGGAGCTGTCACAGTGGTGGAGGTTTTGAGGATCTGCACCAAAACCACAGGAATGTGAAAGCCTTGCTTGCAGCCAGCTGGTTGTCACAGGGTGATTGATTACTTAATCAAATTGCAGAAACAACCAATTTTGAGGTGGTTGGTTTTATTTCAAATCCCAAGTATGGTTATAAACACCATCCTTAACATCAGCCTAAGAAGCTTCATTAGGATTTAGATAAAGAAGAAGAAAAAAAAAGTAATGCCTGTATAGAGAGCTGCACTTGCCAGGACACATGCTAAACCTAAGATTAAACTCAGGCCTCTTGCCACCTTGACTGACAAAACAGACTTTAGCACAACAGAAGTAGAAAGAAGAAAAAAGCCTTCATCTGGGCAATCCGTGGAGCTTTTGATCCACTCGTATGTAATGGCATATTCATATATACACAGCAAGAACACAGCGGTGGAGGATATGACATTTTTTATTAATCCTTAATGTTTATTTTACTATCTGTCCATGCAAAGATAGCCTCCCAGATTGTATCTCATCAAATGCATAATCAGCCAAATTATTCTCTACTACTGTAAATCAGTGAAGGTCCATTGATCTCATTACAGAGGAGCAATTTACACTTGCGAAGAGGGTGGGTGACTATTTCTAAATGGGGAAATAGAGCAAACCACCTAATCCTGGGGATCCTAATTCAGGAACAAAATGCAGACTACTGCCTTTTTTTCCACTGAACATCTATATTAATACTAAATATTCATAGTAAAGAGTTAAACAGTTTTTACAACTTACTGAGCTTTGGGGACTTAGATGACTCTCTGCAGTGTTTGCAGAGTTGAATGAAGGCAGACTTCCTTTCCCTGCAAAACTATCAGGGCCTGGGACTTGCTTGGCATTTCTAAAGCATTCCTCCCTCTGTCCCTTAGTGATGATGGCCAGGGCCACCGACCACCAGCTGCCCTATTCACCCTCTGCTCAGCAGCCACCATAAGTGACATCCGCCAATGCAACGCAGATACAATGTCAAATCATCTGGTGGACTCTGTGCATGTGTTTTATAGATTTGGGGCGGGGGGAGGATTCAGGAGGGAATAAGAGACTCTAATCTCTCTGTCACACATTACCTTATATAAACTTTTAATAAAAATAAACTTTTAATTAAAAAATGGGAGGAAGGAACACTTAAAAAAGTGAACATCAAGGGATCTTACTCTATGAACTGATCATTTGTTGACTTTTCCTTTTGGTATGTTACATGTTTTTTCTACAATGTAGGCTCAGTAGGAAAACTCATTTCAAAGTCAAATTACAGAAACAGCTCGTAAGTGAACAAATGGACAAACCAGAAAATCACTTGGGTTTATATCATGTATTAATCACTTTCAAGCATATGAATCTAAAGGCCTTTTTTGTTAACTAGTTTTATAAAGAACTATTCCTACTGAATGTGCTTTATTATTTAGCATACACAGAGGTAGTCTCATCACAGAAACCTCCAACACCGCTCAGTAGAATTCTAGTTAATTCTAGGACACAGCATGAAGATGAAGAATTCAAAAACATATATACAAAATAGCTTCAATAGGCAAAATGCTTATTTGGCAGAAGTAACTTCTCACATATATTTTCAAAAATTGCTTGTTCAGCTGCTTTTGACTCCATATTCATCTCAGAAAAATGTTGAGGAGATGCTGAAGGCTGATAATTAGCTAGCAGGAATTCTTCCCAGTATTCCTCCTAGATGGTTGTTATTAAGAGAGACAAGCTTACTCTGCTGGGCAAGAGGCCACTCACATCACCCAGAATCCTATGGATCTCTGGGGACAGGATTCTGGGAAAATCAACAGCAAGCTGGGATTGTTTTATCAAATGTCTTGTGCTACTATGGTATCCTCCCATTGATGACTGTTGCTCTGAACACTGGGCTCTGGTAACCTCCTGTCTTCTGTGAGACCCACAAAAAGAGACAGTGTCCCTCAGCTCAGTACTGAGTACAACCTACCCCAAAGGGAGAGGAATGTTCTTCTCAAATCTCTACCCCATAACCATCATCATAAATCACCATACTCAAAGCACACCATCCCAGATGGGAAATGCACATGGCAGAAGCTGGAATGACTGGCAGAAAAGATCTCTCTCTGCCCCGGGTTCAAGGGCCCAACCTCCTGCTGCTGGAAGAAAGGACGTTTGGATTTGATTAATAACTGCAAAATGCTATTCTCTCCTATGCAAGAGCCTCTTAATGTTTTAGTAATTTCAGCACCAGGAGGAGGTATGTCACTGCATGAAGGAACAGCAGTTGCATCCCTCCCAAATGCTGTTTTAAGGCAGGGTTTGCAACCAAGGTGTAGGATCAGAGACAGAGGGGGTTCTCTCCTCCTGCAGCAGGGCAGGCGAGAGAGACCCATGGATACCCAACAAGCCCATAACCAGCAGCTTTTTCTCTGAGTGTGAGCACAAAACCGACCTTTAAGGAAAATAAAAAGCTCACAAGAGCTATTCCTCAAATTTGAGGTAGTAGTCTGAAAAATTGACAGCTATTAAAAATCTTTTTCTGACTATATTTTGTACAGGAGCCAGGGGAAAGGAATACCTAGAGAAGGGCAGCAGGCAATAGTTTTCCTCCTTTTTTGTGTTGTTTAATAGAGAAAAATAAGAACAAAATATAGAAGTGAAGAGGGCTACCCAGTATGTTATCAACTGTCATTCTAGAAGAAATCTCCAAGTGAAAGTGGAGGCGGAGCAACAAGAGGGAGGGAAGGAGCTGGGACCATGAACCTGAGACAGCTACGGCAGGAAGAGTCATCAAGGGAAGGATGCACTTACACTGCACCAGCAGAGCTCTAAGCTGAAAGAAAACATGGTGCCATAGGAGGAGAGAATTAATTTATTCTGAAAAGTCAAAATAGTTGGGGACTTTCTGCCACACACATTCCGCAGCACGTTAGTGTTGTTCCTCTCCATGACCAAAATAAAACCCAGGCCATTGTTTGGCTGTCATTTAACTGTGCATAGAAAGAACATTTCCAGAAGGGAACTGACACAGGAGAATGCAGCAGCACTTCATGGGAAGGTGGAAGGAGAGAAAGTTTTCATCAGTAGTCGTGATGTATTTTTTCAGTACATAAGTAGATCTTCATGTTTCTGGTCAAAGTAAAATTCTAACTGCAAAGCACAGTACCCTTACCATGGATGAAAAATGCATTTATCTAACAAGTTACAGATGCAAAAGAAAAATAATAGTTAAGCCACTGTAATTCAGTGCATGCCTATTCAAGAGTTCAGTGAAATCTGATATAACGAAAAAAATATTTACAGAATAAATGTGATGAGCCAGAAACTTGAGGATTCTTTTGTGCCCAGATATAAAAACAAAACTGTGTTAAAATGAAATAATTAAAATCTCTTCCAGTAAATATGAACATTTGGAAACTACAAATTAGTAGCTAAAATGTTAACCTTATTGCAATGTATTTCTTCTCCCCATGAGATGTCATCTACAGATGTAATGTTGGCATCAGACATTCATTAAGGGCAGAGAACATTTTGTAAAGAAAAAAAAGAGAAAGCTGTCATTGGTGACCACTCTAGATAGTGACAGCAAGCCAGACAGCTCCACTTCTAAGTTACTTTAAAGTCAATTCTTAGCCCATAACCCTAAGAAGTTGCCAGACTTCAATGGAAAGTTTCTTAGACTCTTTTTTAAACCATTCTAGTAAGGTACCCAAGTAGAAACAATCTTTCTAGTGCTGCTCCAGGGGTCCTGTGCCTTCTGTTTCTCTCCAGTGTTTCTCAGAGCATTTCAAACTCCTTTTTGATTTCAATCAGAAATTTTCAACAGGCCTGCAGTTCTCCACTTCAACTGCGGGAGAGTCACAAAAATCAGAGTGGGAGGAAAATGATAAAGAGATGGTAAATGTGAATGAAGAACTTAAATCGAAACAAGAGGGATCTGGGGGAAGAATGGTAAGTGTGGAAAAGTGTATAGCCACTTCCACGTCCATAGAAAGAGAGCCACCTGCCTCGTCAGCCCTGCACCCCACACAGTTGCCCGGGGCAAGCGGGTGACCCGAAGGGATGAAGCCAGCAGTGAGACAGAAGCTAAATGGGGAGGTGACAGGTAGAGCACTGTGAGAGGTAGCTGGGCTCCCTGGGGCACAGAGGCACAGCAAGCACTGGATGAGGCGTCGAGGTGGCAAGCACAGCTGTAAGCAGAGGTCAAGAGCAGTTAATCATTGAGAGAAAGAAGCAGGGGAGATCTAAAGGAAGCATCTGTATGCAGCGGTGCGGGAAAAGGACATCCAAGTGTGACAACAAGTAATATGGCAAGGTGAGGGGAGGCAAAATCATGGAGGGAGTTGGAGGGGGGAACACCCTGCTGGGGAGTTATGGATGTGCTTCAGGAGAGAGAGTGCATTTGCCAATAAAAGGGTTTCTGATTTCTGTCTTGTTTCCTTTTTCTGGAAGTGCAATAGGTGGCTCAAAAATGTCTTTTTTCTTTCCTTTTTTTTTTTTTTTTGTTTTTTGTACCAAGAGGCAGGAATTTATTAGAAGCAATATTTTTGCAAGATGAGCTTCAAACCTTTTGACGTTAATGAGACTATTCACATACTCTGTCTTAAGCACATGTAGAGTGCACGCATGAACATTGCCCAACCTTTGGTTGCGTGATGGCCTCTGCACCTTCTGCTTTACCTCCAGTCTGTGACTCCTCTTTAAGCCCACAGCCTTCTCCCATCCACTTTCCTGCCAGCAGCCTTGAGGTAAAAGGAGTTTTCCTTCTCCTCTTTAAAAGTAGTAATGTTGCAGCAAGCCATTTCAATAATATACGGAGTAGTACCACTGTAACATCAGCCACACTAAATTTTAAACATAAACATCAAATTCCTACTACAACATATGTAAAAAGTTATCGATCAGGCTGATGTGAGAGGTAGTGCAAGCAGAGATTTTACAAGGAACACCTCATGTATAAAATAATAAAAAGATTATTTTCTCTCAACAATAAAATGGCAGATATTTGGACTTACTGCAGGGCAGTACGAAACAAAGTGATTCCTCTACACAATAGTCTTGTCTTTTTTTTTTTTTTTAGAACATCATCAGATATTTTAGTTTTCCTATACATTTTTTAGCCTATCTTCTTCCATGAAAATATCAATGTATTTCAGAACTTATCTCAAAGTCCTCATTCCAAAAATCCCAGAAGCAACGGTTCATTTCCTATTCAAAAACAAACAACTCATTCAAATACAACAGTTAAAATAAACCAGACCATGAGTCAAGATACCACTACTCCTGTGCAGTGCTAGTATCGAAGTGCTCCTGGCAGTTCTATAAATACACTTTGGTGACAATAATATCTCCATTATCTTACTCAGAGCCATTATCTTTTATCAATACTGTGTTTTCCCTGCTCTGATTGAGCTAGTTTGATGTAATGACAAAATTGATCTTTAAATATTCAAATCTCTGATTTGAATCACTTTTCCAAGAAGCATACTTTAAAAAAAAAAAAATTGAAAAAAATCCCAGTACTGATAACATTTACATTTTCCTTTGGAAGAAAGATTTGTCTTTATCTCCTTCCTTCACTTTATTTTATCTCTTTCAACGTTGAGCACAGCAAGGAAGAAATATTTGCATGTTAATGCAAATCAAAGCCTAAAAGCAATCAAATCAAACAAAAACTAAAATCATCTCTGGAAATAATGAAATTCTTCTTCCCCTCTTACAACATTAATTCAGCACTTTCTTTTCTCTACCACTGACCAGCTGCCAATTCTTCCCTTAAGCAGAATTATCAAGAAAAACAAATCTTTAGGAATTCAACATTATATTATGTGTTCTAAAAAAAAAAAAAAGTTATAAAACTTTTTTTTGATATGTGAGAACAAGTGCACTTTAATTAACACATTCAGATCATACCCCAGTTTTTCAAAAACTTTCGGGTAAATGTTGCCTCTTTATAACTTCAGAGCAAAGCATATCTTTAACAGAGGAAAGAAAAAAAAAACCCAACAACAATTAAAAATGCTATTGCATATTCCAGTCTGATCTAGTTTTATACTGCTATTTACACAGCAATCAGATGACAAATAACTGCGACTAACCTCATGCCTCCTTTTGTAAGGAGAATAGCTGCAAACATGCTTGGGCTTTAAGCACAAGGGACACTTACTGAAAGGGCAGGGGCAGGCTGGCAAAGCAAACCAATAAAGCCAGGATTACGTGTTAACCTGCAAACTGCACTGTAGGCAGAGCCATATTTTTTGGCCGCTGCATTACAAAGTATTATGTCAGAAGGCATTCTCCTTGGGTTTTGTTAACAAAAATGAACCTCAAGTGAGTTTAATGGTGGATATTTGGCTTTAATAATACTATTTAAGATTAGATAGTAAGTTATATAACTTGCATCTTCAGACTGGCCAATTTCATTA
Organism: Nycticryphes semicollaris; assembly: GCA_013400055.1. Classification (NCBI taxonomy): domain Eukaryota; kingdom Metazoa; phylum Chordata; class Aves; order Charadriiformes; family Rostratulidae; genus Nycticryphes; species Nycticryphes semicollaris. The sequence continues at coordinate 586,190 of VXBJ01002098.1, read as the reverse complement.
CTTTCTCCTTTAAAAAGTGGCTTTAATAACGAAGGTTTTAAGTTGTGTTTCCCATAATAAATAAATGAAGCTAAAAGACACTCATCGGCACTGAAGAGCTGGATCCAGTCCCATAATGGATATTAAGGACATAGATTAGATCAAGCCAACAAAACACTTAAAGTAAAGGTTTTCCCTATTAGCTGTTGCAATTTTTAAATCAAGATCCAGTAATACGAGTTTAATGCCAGGTAAATGAGGTCAGACAAAGAAGAAATAATGTCAGCAACAACAGGGAAAATCTTAGCAATTTAATGTCCACAAATTATAGCAAGCTTTCCTTCAGAAACCATTAATGTCTCTATAAGCACAGAAGAAACCAAAAGTAAATGATTTCACAATGTCGAACTTGTGAGAAAAGCTAACATACAGTGATGATGGTTATTATTTCTTATGGGCACAGTACGAAGGAAGGATGTTAGGAGATCCATCTCTTCCCCGAGTAAAAAGATAACTTAATGATAAAAGCAACAGTTTAGGCCATAAAAGCAACCCTCCCAATCTCAGGACAGTAAAGTTGCCTTACTGATTTCCCTTCCTCTAGTTGATATGGATGTCCTTTTAGCAGCAAGTTTCCAGTTCATGAATTTCCAATATCACATGCTACTGTGGCACAAACCCAACAGGCTACGCTCAAAGACACCTAACTACCAAAGACGTCAGTCCCTGGCAGTGAGAGGAGGAGTTCAAGCCAGGTAACCAGTAACACCATAAACCTCTAAGTGCCAGTTAGGTCTAGCTCCCAAACCAGCTGGCTCATGTTTGTGTGGGGAAAAGAGAAGAAAGTGCAAGAGAGGTGAACATACATCCACTATGACACGGGTGCCACATCTGCCACACAGAGGAACATTAACAGCCAGGAGCACACCATACCACAGTCTGCCCTCCTCAGGCAACAAATACCCATCTAAATCAAGGATCCTGTCATGTCCACACCAATATCAACTAAATAGACAAATGCATTTTCTCTTTGTCTCAAAATACTCTGCCTAGCCCTTTAATTTTAATTAGCTTATGCCAACTGCCTACCCATATTACACAGTGCTCTGTGGAAGTAAGTATCTGCTACCTCTACTATAAATGAATGTAGATAGAGAGCTAATAAATTATTTCATACCCTTACTGTTACTTGGAGATACCGAGTCCGAAAAGTCAGATCTTCTTAATATTATACTTCTTCCCCCCACCCCTTCCCACCCCCGTTTGTTTATAGCTTTCTTTTTCTTTTTGGTTAAACAGGCCAGGACTAATCAGATCTTCATAACCTGTACTACTTCAAACCATGAATTATTTCTGCTCTTTTCCACCCCTTGTCTCTATTTTAGTGCTTTCCTTCCCTAACAGAGTGACAGAAGTGACTAGAATGCTCCAGACCCAATTTTCAGGTGTCAGAACCACCTTTCCAACCTCATGATCTCAAGACTTTCCTTTCCTTTTTAATTGTTGCCATAAACTCTGCAACAGCTCTCCCAAATACAGCATAGCATCTCTCCTCTAGACAATCCCCAACTTTACCATTTTGCAGTGCAGAGGGATTATTCAGCATTTGCTTTGTCACTTCAGGCTCCTCTACGCTCAGCTGAGTGACTTGGTGGATGCAGCAGCACTTATTGTTTAAGAAGCTTCCCCCGGTGCCAGCACCTCCTCTCCTGCAAGTCAGCATGAGGCCAAATCCAGCCTGAGGTTTCTCCTCTTCCAACCAAAATGATTCTATGAAGCTCGATGGAAGAGACCTTTAAGATCATCAAGTCCAGTCCAATGGTTAACCTAACACTGCCAAGTCCACAAGTACACCGTGTTCCTCAAATGCCACATCTACACCCCTTTTAAAAACCCTCCAGGGATGGGAACTCAACCATTTCCATGGGCAACCTGTTCCAATGTTTGATAACCTTTTTGGTGAAGAAATATTTCCTAATATCCATCCTAAACCTTCCCTGGTGCAACTGGAGGCCATTTCCTCTTGTTCTATCACTTGTTACTTGGGAAAAGACACTGTGCCTTATCTCACTAGTTGTAGAGAATGATAAAGTCTCCCCTCAGCCTCTTCTTCTCTAGGCTGAACAACCCCAGTTACCTCAGCCACTCGCAAGACTTGTGCTCCAGCCCATTCACCAGCTTTACTGCTCTTGCTTGGACATGTTTCAGCACCTCAATGTTTTTCTTGCAGTGAGGGGCCCCAAATTGGACACAGTACTTGAGGTGGGGCCTCACCAGTGCCAAGTACTAGGGGATGATCACATCCCTAATGCTGCTTGCCACACTACTTGTAATACAAGCCAAAATGCTATCAGCTCTTGTGGCCACCTGGGCACACCACTAGCTCGAATTCAGCTAGCTGGTGACTACTACCCCCAGGTCTTTTTCCACCAGGCAGCTTTCCAGCCACTCTTGCCCAAGCCCATAGTGTTGCATCACCACAAGCAATCACAGACCCTATCAGAAGGCACTGGCAGCTCCACCATGGGACCATACTGGGGGACGGGGACAAATCTTTAGGGATTCTCCCTCTCTCCCTCCCTCCCCTGCCAGCACCAAACCATCTCCCTTGGCCCTGAGATACCACCACTACAATCACCAGCAGCACTGGACATGGCAAGCATAGGTTCAAGGCCCGCCTCTCACAGATTCAAAGCAAGAATGTGAACAAGGTGTCCCACTCTGTTATCTGGTGACAACGGACACCCCCTGTAAGGCCTTGTGGTCAATTTTAGCTTTGGTTACCATGCACACCAGTTTGTGCGTGGTACAGTGCTTGAATTGCCAACACCATATTACTAGGTATCCCAAAAAGAAAAACACTGCCTTGTCTTTTCCATCTACAGTTTTACAAATAGGTTTTAAAGGCATAGCAGCAGTTTAGATTTGGACCAAATTTAATTTTGTTTGAAGAGAGAAAAGATTTTTTTACAGAACATAAGGGCAACAGATATATTTCCAAGGTCTTTATAATAAATTGTAGTGTAACCACTACTTCTAAATCAGTAATAAAATTTAAACGAAAACCAACACATCTAGTGATCTACTAGTTCACTGGAAGACCCAGAGGCCTCAAGTGATGCAAATTTGCATTTGCTTTCATTGTCCACTCTAGGAGATATGTAGAAAATAAAGAACCAGGACAAATAAATGGCTTTTAAAATTAAAAAAAAAAAAAAAAATCAACACATCAAGAAATAGCTTTTGCTTACAGAAAACAGTATTTAGCATCCAGGAAGTCCATCCCAACACTACTGTCCCTGTAAGGCTAAGAGACCAAGTTGACATCTATATGGGACTGGAAGATCAGAGTCTGGAAGATCGCTGCCAACTACACCAGTCCCTCAAAAGGAAAAAAAATAAAAATAGAAATTTACAAGAATTGTCAAGAAAACATTCGTACATGTACATATACATACACACACCCGGCAACTGCTGGCCACCTTCTTAAACCCAGTGAAATAAGAACAGCCCAACGCTGGGAGGCTCCCAGGCCATGCCAGGGCTCCGCAGGGCTGTCCCACACCCAGGAGGGTTTCACCACCTGCATCCCACTCCCACAGGTGTCCTCTTCATCCACTGCTCCTGACCCTTTCTCCCCCCTGCCAAGTGTTGCAGGCACATGGGCAGTCCAACACCCTGCTGCAACAGCTCCCTGTTTCCACACAGCCGAGGGAACCATCTCACTGCTCCTTACCAGTACCAGACGGTTTCCATTAGCTTCGTCCACGCTCAGCTCACAAGTGTCAACTGGAAAGCTAAGACCCCAAATATTTTACTGATGAAACAATTGCAGGCTCTTTGCCAACAACACAGGACTGGATCCCAGCCCCTGCTCTGCACTGCTCCAGTGATGGATGGAAAATAAGTCAAGAGCTGTCTTGGGAGTTGGGTCGGGGATCTCCCCCACCTTTGCAAAGGGCAGGCGACTCTACAGCTCTCTGGTTCCCAGCCCTCAAAGTAAGGGACCGCAGGGGCACATCGCACAACCCCAACGTGCCTTTGAGACACAGCAAAGGTCTGAGATATCCCCACACAGGCAGGGAGGCGGGGGACAGCGTCTCAGGCATGCAGCCACACTCAGCCCGGGCACAGCGCCTGCCTTCCCCTTTCCTCATCGATCTCAAAGCGTGGCTACAAGGTGCCAGAGAGCTCAGGCTAAAAGCTTGTTAAAGTGGCCTCAAATCAGCCTTTAACTAGAGGGAAAAACACGACTGGAAAAACTCCCACTGTCTCAATAGTTAAATACAGTCCCCAGATCACCCAGGTTTTCCTCACTGCAGATTTGCTGCTGTGCTCTCCTGGCTAAACATTTCCGAGTCCCTGCTGCTTCAGTTTGGAGCACAAAAGCTCAGTGGAAAAGGCAAACCTGTGTTCAGTCTTAAGTATTTCAAGTTTGTCAGTCTGATCCAGTTTCAGCAAAACCAAGTTTCTTGGAAGAATTAAGACCACCTTAAACATATGAAAAAATTTTTTTCTTCATGCTTCTTGGGTTTTTTTCCCACAGTTGTCATCAGGGCACTAGAGACATGACACAATAGCTATCAAACACTTTTCTATTCTACCTTAAGTCAGGTCAAACACGATATCTTTTTTAATAATAAAAAAATAAAGTAGCCTTTACCAGAGGATTAAGTATTACAAAAACTGAGATATTAAGAGAACAGTAAAAATAAAGGACAGAATCCCACATGCTTCTTTAGAGAAGCATTACATATTGGAAAACTATTCTGTTGACTGGCTATTAATATCCAGTACACATTACAAAATTCATTACTTCTTAAAAGAACTCTGCAGTTAGCTTTCTAATTCTGATTTTAGAAAATAGCATGCTGGTTTCTAACATGCCACATCAAATACTGTGAAAGTATACATAGGAACCAACTAGAAAATATTCCAGGATCACATTATTGCCATGCTGGTTTAATTTCTTTTTAGCTGCATGCCACTTCATAAAAGGATTATTTTAGCATATGCAAGACTTAGTGTTTCAGGTTGCCATTCAAATACTGACTGTATCAAGAAATGTCTCGTTCTAGATAATCATCAACGAAAGCAATGCCTATTGCAATTCCTTCTCTATGCCCTTTATCCACACTGCAAGGGCACTCAAGAAAAGGAACTGGAGTCTGATCTTAAATTTAAACACTAGATGGAGCCCACTTCCCAAGACTGAGAAATGAAAGCTCTCCTTGCAGCAAATTCTTCCCAGCCTATTGCAATATCTGGTCATGCATAAACATGACAGAATTCAAACAGCTGCGGTGACTTCGTTACTGCAAAAACATATACTGGCCAACAATTCTATTTCTGCATAAAGAGACAGACTTTAATACTGGGCTACTGCAACAGAATTTATATTCCTCTACAGATACATTGGCTTGGTGTTTTTAAAAGACCTGCAACACTTGGATAAACTAGGCACATATGGATTTTTAAAGTACCATATGACAAACGTAATGCTGGGTTGAGAGAACTACAACTGAGACTGATATCTCTATTTTGACAATAAGCTCTACTGATTCCGATTGTATGAGAACTTTGCACACATAAATTCATATGAAATAGGAAGAATCCTTTTTCAGTTGGTTTGAATTCGCTCTAACAAGAAAGTTCATTTGAGGTGTTTGATAAAATACCATGTCTCTCAAATGAAACAGCACACATTTAACTAGAGATGTGAGCTTTGGTGTTAAAAATAAGGATGTAACACCACCAAACCTCATTACAACTATTCTGGCAAGAAAGAAAAAAAAAAAAAAAAAGACAGCCAGGTTGCCAAGACCCAACTTGAGCAGCCTCACAGTTACTGGATAAATCCATTTATCTTAGACTCCTCCGCAAACAACTGCCACTTCTGCAGTATTTTGGCCACACTCTGCACTGGCTTCACAATGCAAAGGGCAGGCAGAAATCACAGGCAGACAACCCTTGGTCTTTCCTTTGCTTGTCAAAGGACATGCTCACAGGAACAGCTAAAAGCCATGCAGACAATAAAGTTGTGCAAAGCCTCAGATGTGATTCCCTGCAATGCAATTCTGCTGACAGCCAAGCTATCGCTGATTGCTTTAACCTTTGCTCAGTCCGGGCCACTGCCTTCACCTAACTCTTTTCCCAACAAACCTATGGTAATAGCTTCATCAAGGTTAAGATAAGCACAAAGGCAGTTAGCTTTACCACAGAAGACTACCTTTTGCTCACAAACAGTGATCCATCCCATTCAAACAATATTAACCACAGCAATCCAACTTGCCTTCGGACATTTTTTAATCACCTGGGAGTGGAAACAAAGGAAATGATTACTAACCCAAGTTCACAAACTTGGGTCCTAACTGCAATTTCCAGAAAGATAAATACAGTGTCTATGAAGAAAGGTTTGAGTTTTCCCTAAAGGGCCCTAATTCTTATTTTTATGGAAGTCCTACATCGCATATTTGCTTGGTCCCATAACCCTGAGGATGCAAGCTGGTCTTGAGGGTCTTGCAGATTCTTGCTGTCATGCTTTGAAACCAAGCAAAGATCTTCATACATGAGGTCCGCTGCTAGGAGATGGCAGCTGGTACTCACCACCATGCTGACAAGTGACTGCTCAACTCCACCAAAGAGCACGCACAGGACAACGCTCACATCTGCCAGGGCTGTTTGTCAGGCCCAGGGCTTGCAAGCAAACACACTGCTGCCATAAAAGCAATGGCCTTTCCAGCTGTAGCAAGCACACAGTCAGCTAAAACGTTAATATTTCTTAGGAAGTGTTTATGAATATCCTGGTTTAGTCCTGTTACATTATGTATACAGTATATCTGAATGGAACATGTATCTGTTTCTCAGATGGGCAGATTGATTTGTGCCTCTGGGGTTTTTTTTGTTTTGTTTGGATTTTTGGTTTCGTTTTTGTGTGGTTTTTTTTTTTTTTAACAGTGGGTATAGCAAGCACCTAACATTTCTTTTTAAAACCAAATCTGAAAATAATTAGCATGTTTGGTAATTAACCTCAAACCACCTGGGAGAACACGCCCATTTACTTCCACAGTCTCTCAGTTCAATAAAACAGGGACTTTATTAGCAGGAAGAGTATCTCACCGACCACACAAATTAAGTGTCAGCAAAAGGAGACAATCGAAGTACCAGCCACAGTTGCAGGTTTGACTAAATAGTAATGTTTAACTACTTCCTTATCACAATCTTTCTGTACAACTATAATTTAGAAACCTTTGCCACCGTAATTTTCTCTGCTTCATTTTCTTTACAGCTATGCTTTTATGTGTCAGACTAAATACATGTTCATCAGCACTATTATCCATGCAACAACTGAAAATGAACAGCTACAGGACAAAACAGAAGAGAAGAAATACAAAGGCTTTGCATACATATAAAAGAAATCAAAATAAAAGGCAAATTACCCAGCATAGCATTCAAGGCTAGAGGAAAAGTGGGCATAAAGTCACAATAGTTACATGACTGTAACTCTGAAGACAGTTGTTGTGCATGCACATGGAGCTGTGCAGTGACAGTCAAGGTAAAATTAGGATTAAAATCTAAAGCTTTGAGTTGCTCACAGAAATGATCTTGATGGCTTTCAGCCTCCGAATATGGAAAGCACAAGACACGGTGGCCTCGCTGGGACCTCACCCTCTGACCACATCCCATTACAGCTGGGGCACAACAGGCAATGCCAGTTCACTTGCTATATGGGTGGAAGCAGATGGGATAGTGGTAAAAAAAAAAAAAGTGTGCAAAAATAAGTGACAGCCTTTGAAATCCCACTTAGACTTATTAACTGCTACTTTCTATATTCACCTGTATTGCCTCCAAACACAAAGAATGAAAGTGAATCCATAAATTAAACTAACTTCTGTTCTGAGAGGCACAAGAATCAAGCCAACAAACCCAGAAATACAACCTGATCTCAGTTTTTTTCCCCGTTAAGTGCTTAAATTCATTCACTGGTGCATTCATAAGCCATACACTACTAATAGGGCATTTTGTACGTTTTATATTTGTTTTCAAGTGCTCGTTGGACTAACTCTAGCATTGCAGGCCATCTTCCTGAAAACACACAAAGGATTGCTTTTGGGGTTGACTAAACTGTTAGCAGTCCTTTGCTCTAAAGCCATTCACATTCCTCTTCACAGGCTCATCTATTTCATACTGCAAGGTTGCCTCAGTATCTTCACCACTCCTCTCTTTTAATCTGCCTTCTGTTCACGCTCCTAAGTCATTCTTAAAGGACTGATAATAGTCATAGCCCAATCTTTAAAAAAAAAAAAAAAACAAAAACAAAAACAAAAAACCACAAAAAAAAACCCTAAACACACACACACACCCCTCAACAAACAACTAAACAAGAAATCCCCCGAAGACTAGAAGCCTTTCACAAGAATTGAGTTCTCCTGAAGTCTGCTCCTACAAGGTAAGTGAGGTTTGTTAACCGATAGAAACAAAAGTCAATTGATTATTTCCAGAATTTTGGAAACTGGCGATACAGCTACTGTTGGTGTAAAACAAATAGAGGTTGGAAAATAACTTTATGATCCAGTCCAACCATTAACCATACAGCATACAGTTTCTTCAGAAGCAACACATGGTGGGTTTTAATTGCTTTGCACAGTCAAAAACCAAAAGCAACAAACGTTCAGAGAGGGCCCCAGACAGCAGCACTCCAGAATCAGCCCAGCCAGATGCTGCATTCCTCCTCCTCTTACAACAGCCACCGTCAATCTTGCTGTTATCGCAATGCCCCCCATGACCCTGCCGCTTTACTCATCTTCCAAGCATAAAGACCCCTCTGAATTCAAGTGGCTTTAATGGATCACAGGATAATTCAGGCTAGGAGGGACCTCATGAGATCTGTGTTCCAGGCTCCTGCTCCAAATAGGGTCAGCTGTGAGATCCAATTGAGTTTCTCAGGGCTTTGTCCAGTTGGGTCTTGAAAAGCCCCAAGGATGGAGACCGCACAGGCTCCTTGGGCAATCCATGCCCCTGCCTGGCTGGCCATCCTCAGGGTGAAAAAGCTTCTCCCTGTAACTAGTGTGAACCTGGCGCCCACTGTCTCATCCTTTCACCATGCACCACTGGGAAGAGCCTGAGGTGACATCAGTTCTGCTCTTTTAGTGAAAGGAAAGGAAATCGACCCTTGTACTTTCAGCTCTGCTATTTATCTGTTTATGCAAAGGACGCTTTGCTCTTCAATTTAAATTGCTTTTTCAGATTTTAACTTTGCTAATTGCATTTGCCAAAAATTCAAATATAGCCAAACCAGAGCTAGAGTGAAAAATAAGAATAAAACTTGGGTGGAAACGCTCATCCATGTGATCGCATCAAACCTCCCCTGATGTGCTGTGGTGATGGCAGCGTTTCAGCACTCATCATAATGCACTTCCAGATATCAAAGCAGCATCTCTTTATACAGGTGCAGCACAAGAGCAAGTTATACATATACATTACAAAATCATCTTAAAAAAAAAAAAAAAAAAAAACCAACACCAAAAAAACCCAAACACCAAGACACAAGCCGAAGCAAAGCCACGAGGAATGCACTCTGCTACTTTTTAGACTCAAAGAGTTTTGGGTAGCACGTCCATCAGAATAAATATGCATTACTTCTGTTCCCGGGCACAGCAGCTATTACTCTTTAAGGCTGATTAAGGCTTCTTAGCACATCAAAGCCCAGCAATCTGAAGCAGTCGTCCACTTACAGGCCTTACTGCTACTCAGTTACGAAATTACTGTGTATCAGGCTTCTTAACTGCACTCCTAAACTACACTGCTGAGGAATAAAAGATATATAACTGGAACTAAGAGAGGAGAAAAATGCAGCAGTGCAACATATGTTCATCCTGCCTGAAAGGTCATCTGAAATGTGATTAGTGCCATTATCCTCTAGGACTCTGAATATTGCCTTGAGACAAGGGCTTTCCGGCATAAGCTACGGATCAATAAAAAGGATTAAGCAGCAATACTTCGGAAATGCTCAAAAGTAAAATATCAGGTTTTAGCTCAGATGTCTCCAAAGCTGCACCTGAGCAGAAACTCTTAAGACCCATTTTGTGTCTCAGGCTCTTTGTATCATACAAAACACAGATGCTGCAGACCATGCAACTGCAAAGGAAGGTGGAGAAGGAGAGAGGGGCCGCCAACCCTCCCCTCCCCAAAAGGAGCGAGCACCAGCAACACCTGGCTGCAATCTGTCAGGAGAGCAGCCAGTGCCCAGCCCCACACTCACTCCCACGCCTTTCCTGGGACAGGGTCACCACCACACTGGGGACATTCGCATCTCCCTGGGACGGAACAGGCAGCCAGCGCCAACCCCAAATTATATTTGCCTTCTCCCTCAAAACATAAAGACTGCGCATAAGTGAGGCTGTCACCACACAGGTTAGAGGTGAAAATAGTTGTTTTCCTTAATTAAGCCTATTAGTAGTAACAAATCACTCCTGCTAGGTCTAAATAGCTCAGCAATAAATCCCAAGGCTCCTAAGCTGCCAACCACCTCCAGTCAATGCTCAGAGGCAGCTTTACTCCTACAGACTGCACAGAGTGAATGCTGCCACCTCCAACCATGGTTCTGGAGCAGATCTCCAGGCTGACATTTTTGCAGCAAATGTTTTCCCTACAGCTGTTCAGCCACCGTTAATTGAAAGTCCAAAGTGCCAGAGCCTCATCCTTGGGGAGCAACAGTGGGTACCCCCAGACTGGTATCCTGCAGGTCAGCTGTCTGCACACAACCAAAGAGTTATGACCCTGATTGAGATTTGTCCAGTTTGTTAAATAAAAAACAAAAACCCAAACCCACAAATCCACTAGATCTCACCAGAGACTACTTGAGATGGAAATCCTCTTTATGGAAAATTCTGGTACAGTATTTAATGCAAGCACACCATCAATGCATCATCTCGTAAAGTTCACACCACAGGCAACACAGACATTAGGACCAGTAAGGAGAGGAGAACTGCACAGTGCTTTTCTGAACAGCCATCCAATGAATTAATCATTTTCTGTCTGAACTATTTGCAGAAACAACTGAATAAGCCAGAAAAGAAAAATTAAAATGTTCTAAGCTGTTGCTTCACAGTATGTCTTACAGAAAAGTCATTTAAAAAATATTACAAAAGCAATAACGCTCAGTCTTATAAAATGACACTATTTCAAATTAATTGACTGCATGTTAATTCCTTCACCTTTGCCAAAAATAAAGCAGAATAGGAAAAAAACAAACCACTCCATCAAAACCAGAAAAAGCTGAAATTCAGTAAGCTTTGCCTGTTGATTCTACACAACCAACATCCCAAAAGCAGATTTAGCTTTCATCACGCACAACTTCCAATAAATAACATTCTTCCTCATTCTCCGAAGCAACCATAAATAAGTGAAACTCATTTTGCAGACTCACCAAAGTCATCCATATTCCAGGAGGCAGCCGTTTGTCCAGTTTGTTAAATCCATGTTTGTAGCATGGTCACAGCAATCAGCAGGAAAACGAAGGGAAAAAGAAGAAAGAAAAAAAAAAAAAAAACACTTGAGATTCAAGGAACAACACAATACTACTGTTAACTGTAAAGTCTGCATTGCAGAATAATTTCAGATAATTCATTAAATGGACTGAACATACACCCACACCCCTCATTTACCCTAAAAAAATGAAAACAAACACAATAGCAATGTCATATTGATAGAAGGATAATAATTACAGTCTAATAATGATCTGACAAGACTGGCCTCACAAGAAACATATTGTGAGGGAGAAAAATACTTGAGAAAATGAATCTTTTACCGTACCTCCACCAATCAGGCAGTAACAGGTGAGCAATAATACATATAAAAAGGTATATTACTTTCTCATACTACTGACATTCCTAAACCCTTGATGAAAACATGTAACATTTGGCAAGGAACTAAGTCAAAATTGCCACAGGCCACAGCAACTGCAGATTTTCAGAATACTCAGTCAAGGATGAGGATTGATAATTTATTCTTTGCAATTAAGGGGCTCGCAACCTACCTTATAGTTAAGAATCTACACACAGTTACACATCTACCAAGAGTGAAGAACACCCAAGCTGAAATAAAAAATTTGTTTTTTGGATTTGAATGTCCAACAGTGTCCGAGTGACCAAACTCAGCGTCACTTCTCTCCTATCAATAAAAAGCCAAACAGTTTTCCCAGGCTCAGCATTGATTTCTTTTGGCAACTGCTCCAAAACATTCAACCAATTTAGCATGTGAATTTTTGCTTTTTTGTTTGGTTGGGGTTTTTTATTATTCCTTTGGAGAGGGGAAGCTTCGAGGACATCTGTACAATAATGCCAACTGCTATGGGTTCACCTAAACAAATTGCATGTGTGTATGTAATGACAGTGAAAAGTGTGCTCTTCTTTTGACAAGAGAAATCAATTGTGTTTGAAAGTTAAGAAGTGGGAAGGTCCCAAGAACAGAGACACGAGACAAGGACAGCACTGAAGTGTAGAGCAGGAGGTCATGGTGGTGAAGGAAACACTGTCATCTTCTCCTAGCAGCTGTATCATCATCAGCTGGACCATTGTTCAAACAGTGCAAAGGCTGTCGAGATGCCAAGAAGCCAAAAGTCATTGCAAAGTCTCTCACAACAGACTGGAACATCTTCCCATTTCATCTGTTTTGACCACCCACACTCTTCAAACCAACTGTTTTCAGGAATACAGATATCCTCACAACTCAATGATCTTCTGCTGGCTCCCAGCAAAGGGGCCTGGGGCCAGGGCAGCATTCTGGCCTCCAGAAATCCTGAGGCAGTGTCGGAAGGCAGTGAAACACCTGCACAGACCCCGGCATGGTTTCTTTTTGATCCCCTTAAAAAACATGCCATATGAAGGTAAATTTATCTTGTTGGTGTCAAGATGGAAAACATAACTGGCACAGTCAAGTAATTTGCGGCCCCCCTATGGATAATGGCTGATGAGTTACCTCCTCCTCTGCCTCCATGGCCCATTAATAAGACAGCACGAAAGACTGCAGAAGAAGGATGACGATTGCTCGTGTATTTACCACTTTGTTAGCAAGGAGCTTTTTTTATTGCTGTTTTTGTAGGAGTGCTTTTACAGAAAGAGCCTTTCCAACGCCTTCATGTGAATAATATTTGAGAGGGAAGGGAAAAGAGATTGCAAAGGATTTGCCTTCATTTCTGAGTTCTCGTCAGTCTTGCGAACCACAGTCTTTCCCCAGAGATGTGACAATGCACCATCACTGCAAGTGTGATTGCAGATACAGATTGCCCTCAAGAAATTACCTGCCTTTCCTCTCTACAATGAAAGTTGAGATTACTAGGAGATGGATTACTCCATTTTTACTAGAGCAGACATGACTCAAAGATACTCCCAAGGTCTGTAATGACCATTGAGTGACCTGAACAAACACAGGACTTCAAGTTAAATGCTAGTGAGATTTTGATGGTGGCATGGAATGAATTTAATGAATTTATCAGGAGATGAGAGGTCAAGAGGTCACAGGAAAGCAGATGTTGAGTAGGTGGGAATGCCGAGAAATGTGGTACACAAAAAAGAGGAGGAAAGAACAATACAAAAGAGTGTGGATGACTCAGAACTGGCAGAAATTGAGCAGGAGAACTGCTGAACTAGTTTATTTAGGATAGGGAGAGGGCAGGAGAGAGGGATAGTAGTGCAGCATCCCCATTGACAATACTGCATATGCATTTCTGAGTGAACAAGAAGTAGTTGTTGAATCTTGACACTATAGGGGGCAGCTTTCCATTAGCAGCTCAGAAGGTTTGTGTGGGGGGAAAAGAAAAGTCATGATAATGCCACCATGGGATGGATGAATGGATGGGATGTAAATTGCTTTGAGCACTGCCTACACTACATGCTAGTTGCTTCGGTCAGGGTGAGGAGACATACATTAGAGCAAGACCACAGAGACATTTTGCATTCCCCCTGCTCCTCTTCACATGCTATTTTTGCATGACACTGGTTATGAAACTGAAAACGTTGGTTCAGCTTCAGGCAGCAATTTTAGGGTCAATTACTTCTTCACCAGACACTGAAATCACAATTTTTCAAGCATCAAATTAACTGTGAATGTTTTAGGGGACAGTGAACTTTAGTTATGCATTATTACTGTGGGTCCCCCTCCTCAGAAGCCTATCTTGTAATCCCTCTTGATATGCCAGGTGGTGGGTTTTTTTTTTTTGCTGGCATCACACTCTGCAATTACACTATGTGCTTTTTGCTCCATCAACTCATTCGTGACTGTTACACTCTCTCCAGCATACAGCTCTCAAGTGGAGGAACACACTTTCAAAACCACGTGAAGCATTTTATCCATTTATCACAGAAGTACATCAATATAGGTTTTCCAGCTGAAAGCTTCTGAAAGTTTCCTCAAAACTTTTATGGTTCAGCTTGGATCCACTCCTAATCCACAGGCAGACTAAAAGACTCATCTGGCACCAGTGTACCACAAAAGAAATAAACAATAAAGCCTTAATGAGGTCAGCTGTCCAACAACAAGAACAAAAAAAAAAAACCCAACCAAACCCCGAAACCAACCAACCAACCAAGAAACAAACACAAAACACAGGGCTATGTGTATTTGCTAATACTGTCAGTACAATACAGAAAAAAAATACAAGCCTTGACGCTACAACTGATTTCATTCTGGATCCAGCTGGAGTAAACTAGTATTTAAACAGCATCCCAACCAACAAACACTCCAGTGGGCTAGGAGAGATGGGTACTTATGGAAACTGGAAAGCCATTGCTGGGGATGATGTCAGATTCAGATTTATGATGTTACCTGCCAATGGAACTTCCAGGACAGACTCAAACCTTTTATACTGTACTCTTCTGTGCAAAGTTATAAAAGTGTACATGTGAAAAAATGTTCTTTAAAGTATCCATATAAAAAAATGTTTTTTAAAATGGAAAGACCCTTCAGCAATGTCCCATAGATTCTATACATCTTCAGCTAATCTAAATGAAAAGTGCTATTTTGTATCAAAATGGGATGCTCATACAACTTTATGGGAATGAAATAGTTGACATGAGAAATGATAAAATCAGCAGTACTATGGAGAATTAAGTGACACATAACAGAGTTGAGCTTGGTTTTCCTGATCTCCATTTCAGGTCTAACAGCCCTACCTCCACAACTTGGTATCTGACCATCAAGGCAACCGTGAACGCTCATCACATCGCAAGCAATGAGCTATACAGCTGAAAATTCCCAGCTGCTTTCAGTTAAGCAAAGGCAGCATCAAACATCAGCAGCATCAAAATCTCTCCTCCGTTCTTGCAACAGAAAACCCAAGTGCTATTTGAGTTTCACAAACGACAAGCTATGGTAAATCCTCAGAAGATGAGAAACTGCAGGTCTTAGCAGGGTTTCGTACACACACCCAAGAATAGCAATATGAAAAAGCCATACACCCATATGTAAATAAGCATATGCATAAACATAGTATAGGTATGTATATACACATATATATATATATATAAAATATATATAATCTATATAAAGCATGCTCATCACCCAGCAGATGGCACTCATACCACAAGCTCCTGAGGCAGGAGCACCGTGGGAGGCTGGAGCAACCAACCTCTACAGGAGGCACCATCTTCCTGAAAGGTAGAACTACCAGGAGCAGGAAAGTGTCTGCCACCAACCTGTCACAAGACCTTAAGTGTCAAGCAGGGCCAAAACTCCATTAAGCTTACTGGTCAGACACCACCTTCACTAATTCCCTCAGCAGCTGCAAGACTTTCCTTCACTGATGCTAATTCTCAAGTGCTCTTGCAGCCTTTGCAGAGGAACAGTATTTTGGAGACTAAAAGGGTTCTGGAATATTTTTGAAGCATCACATTATGATGTCAAGAACAATATAGTTAAATATAAAGCTTCCTTCAGACTTCATCGCTTCTTTTCTCCATTTAACACACCCAACTTGCTTTCAATTAGTCCCACTAATAATTTGGGCTTTTGAAGATCTCATGAATGAGCAAATCAGATCTGGCAAAGGAAATGCTGTTTTCCTTTGATTAAAATTGAAGACTTGTTTTCACCCATGACTTAAGCGTCACTACCGTATGTACATTCTTAATATACCTCTTCTTCAGCTGAGTGGTGCTTAAACTTCATCTGAGTGGGTTTGTTTTTAAAAAAATATTTTCCTTTCAAATTCAATATTCCACCCATCTCCCTCCTCTCTTAAAAAAAAAAAAAAAACCACACACCAAAACCCAACAA
Source organism: Nycticryphes semicollaris (assembly GCA_013400055.1). NCBI lineage: Eukaryota > Metazoa > Chordata > Aves > Charadriiformes > Rostratulidae > Nycticryphes > Nycticryphes semicollaris. The sequence goes on along the minus strand of VXBJ01002098.1, from coordinate 569,939 downwards.
ACAAACTAAAAATAATCAGTTTAGAAGCATCAGTCTGAAAACATCAGCTCCGCATGGAACAGTGCTGTTCCCTGTAAGAGAATGCCTCGTGTCAGATTGAAAGATGCCTCTCCAAGGTCATTTCATGTTCCAATGGATTCGTTATGAAGTTGTGGAACAGCAGATAAGGTTGCACGAGATAGTAAAGTGCCTTCCTAAGCTAGTTCTGGGCAGTAATGTGCAAGCAATATTTGAGCAAGGGACTTCTATAACATTTACCTCTGAAAGAAGCTTCATATATGGAGATAAATGCTACTACAGGAAGAACAGGTGTAGTACTGAGATACTAATACTCTGTTTTCCTGCTGTCTCACAATCAAAAAAGAAAAAAAAAAGGTCAAACAATAGGCCACTTTCTTGACAAATTTATATTAACTTCACATTTATGACACTTGGCAAAGGTTGGGAGGGCTTTAGGAACAGGAGAGGGTGGGTATCTCTTCAGGAATTCTTGTTAAAATACTCAACCCTCTGTAATAATGAGAATTTGATGTTTAAATTCTGAATTGAACAGTTTTATAACGGTTTTTCACTGCTTCCAAGTTACAAGAGCAAGGATACTGGAGTAGCTCCCTATTAGGTATCAGGACTAACAATTTCCAAGGTTAAAAAGGAAAAAAAAAAAGAAAACAATAATTCA
>VXBJ01002098.1:481971-568924 GCA_013400055.1 Nycticryphes semicollaris | reverse complement strand
AAATACTCAACCCTCTGTAATAATGAGAATTTGATGTTTAAATTCTGAATTGAACAGTTTTATAACGGTTTTTCACTGCTTCCAAGTTACAAGAGCAAGGATACTGGAGTAGCTCCCTATTAGGTATCAGGACTAACAATTTCCAAGGTTAAAAAGGAAAAAAAAAGAAGTAACAATAATTCACAAAGCCTATCTAAGAATGTTTCTTTGAAAGTCTTGTAATTACAGTGTGAAGAATGATGAGCCAGTATTTTTAGAGTGCTTCTAATATAGCCTGAAAATGGAGGAAACCATATAACAGTATCCTCTTAGCAGGCTTTTAATACTGCCTAAACCTATCCCAAACTCTGAAAAAAAAGGTAAGCATCTGGCAGCACACTGAATTGCATGTCACTATTTCAGCCATCATACCAGGTACTAAATCCTTCCTTAGAAAAAGCAGGGGAACAACCACACGAACTCCCGAGAAAGGGAGGGAAAAAATAACCCTTCTCTCAGCTGGTTAGCTACATCCTAATGGGCTTTAAAGCCTGATTACTGATTTGGGACCTAAAGGTGCAAGCAGTCGTCATCAACACAGCCCTAGGAAAGGGGTGCTGAGTGATGTGTTTGGGGGTAGAGGGTGGGTGGGGAGTGTGTGTTCGTGCTTTTTCAAGTCCCAAATGAACATTTTGGGGGTCCAATAGCTTGTCAGGAAAAATTAGAAAAATGGCCACCCAGCGCTGAAGTGTGCACAAAGATGCAGAGTTTCGGTGCTTCCAGCTCTGCATTGCACCCTGCGCTCCCAGCCCCAGCCCCCTGCATTCTCACACGCTTCCGAGCAGCNNCTGGCCCCAAGTCGACACTAAACCACCCCAAAAAACAGGCTTCAGCCCCCGCACCAGCACCGGCTGGGCTTACCCGCAGATGCTCCCGCGGCCGCGCTACAGTCTGCGCAGCGCGGCTTCCCTCGCTCTCTATCACCCCTCCCTCCCCCTTCCGCAGCCGCCCCCGCCGCGCACCGCGCAAAGCTCCGCGCAAGTTTGCGGCTGCCTCTGCGCCCCCAAACCCCAGAAAATCTTTCCGCGGGAGATGCCGCGCTCCTCCGCGTAGGGGAAAGAGAGGCGGGAAGGGCGGCTGAGGGACGGGCAAGAGCCGTACCCGCCTGCGGCACTATCCGCACCGCGCAGCGCTCCGCAAGTCCACTCCGCCGCCGGAGAAGGGGTGAGCCTTGCCCGAGGGCAGCCCGAAACGGCGGGGTGGAGGAGGGACAGCCCAAACACCCAAAATCGAAAACGCGGAGGGGGTAAAAGGGAAAAGGCGACACCGCGCCGCAGACCCGCGCAGCGGAGCGGTGCACAGCGGGGGCGGCCGAGGCAGCGCACGCCCCTCGGCCCTCCCCGTTGACCTCAAGCCAAGGACAGCTCGGCGGTCCCGCTGCGCATCGCGACCTGGCGGGCCCCGCTGCGCTGAGCCGAGCCGGACAGTGAGAAGAAGCGGCCCGGGGAAGAGAGGGGGAGCGAAAAGGAGCGGGGGACGGCGGCTCCTCACCTGAGCCTGCCCCGAGAGGTGTTTTCCGCCACTGCGGGAGGCGCCTCCTCCCGCTCTCCGGCCAGGGAAGGCTGGCGTGGACAGCCCCGGCCCGTCGAAGTTACACGCCGCCGCGGAACGGGGCTCCCACCTGCAGCACCCGGCGGACTCCAGCAGCCGGCACGGCTCGCCTCGGCTCGGCCCCGCACGGCTCGGCCCGCCCCTCCCGGCTCCCCATTGGCGCCGCCGCCGCTGCCACCGCCCCGCCTCCGCCCGCCCGGAGCCCCGGCGGGGGTAGCCGGCGAACGGGGCGATCGGTGGGCAGCAGGCCGTTCCAGCCCCCTCCGCCTACGGAGCTGGCAGTCAGGAGCAGGCAAGGGGCGGTGCGGGGCACCGATTCCTCCTGCCGCCTCCCTCCACGGCCTCCCCTTGCCCCCCATCCCCTCCTTTTTTTTTTTTTCTTTTGAGGAAAAAAAGAAAATAAAATAATAAAAGCAGTTCCTTGACGGTACTTTGTGCCATCATTTCGTGCCATAGCCGGAGCTGAGAGGCTGCGACGCAGGCGCTGCCGGTCGGTCCGAGCGAGTTGAAGGCGATGGTTAATGCCCCGCGGCGGCAGCGGTAGCCAGAGCGCGGTGTAACCGGGCGAGCGCTCCGTGACGGACCCCGGGAAACCACCAACTTCTTTGCAATAGCTGAAGCACAGGACAGGGAGAGCAGCCCCAGCGCTTCCCGAGCCAGAAAAACGCGAGGTCCCCATCCTTTCAGTCTCTTTCCCTCAACGGCCCATAGCAATTTTCTGCTTTTTTTGGTTTAAATTATAATTAGCCCGTGCACAAGTGTGCTCTAGGCACAGAGAAGGACAGCATACAGGAGCTGTGGGACAGAAATGATAATACAGCTGCACTGGTGGGAGTGTGAAAGTGCAGTTTCCAGACAGTGGGAATGCCCCCTTGGATTTGGGAGCAACTACCCCTGGAGAAGTGAGGTGCCAGCTCTGGGAACACAAGTGTCCCTGGATGGGGGATCTCAGCCAGATTTGGAGGTGATGGGGATACCCACGCAAAAGTGAGAAGCCTCCTGGAGAAAAGCACACCAAGGAAGAAACAGAACCACTCAGGGCTGATTTGTCTTGGGCAAAGAGTTTGTGAGATGTACCACCAGATGATGGGAAGAGTGTTCCCCAGACCAGCCACTTTGCGTGTCATGCCTAAGTCATTAACGCCAAGATTATACCTGACCCTAACGAGGTCTGTAAGTCGCCATGAGGCTGATGTGGGAGGCAGCTAGAATCACTGCATTTAGAATGCCTGCCAGCTACGCTGCACCAGCACTTAAGGCCTGGCAAATCCCTCTGCCCAGCAGCAGGGAAGGCTGTCTTCCTGGGCAGGTTCCCTCCCAAACCTGGCAGTACAAGGCTTGGATGGGAAGGGCTCCGGTGTCCCTTTGCCCTCGGCCAGGAGTGCCTGCTACCACCTCTGCCTGAAGTTTGCCCGCAATGCAAATTATTGCCGAAATACACCACTTGTAGCTTTAAGAGTTCAAAGGATACCTGTGGGGGAGATCTCCCTGTGAGAGGGGCGCAGGGTGCCAGCTGCCAGTAGCAAAGGTTGAAGTTCCAATGAGGAAATTTTTTTGTTCAGCATGTGAGATAATTTTCTGCGATAAGTTATGCTTAGGTTGGCTCAGCAAGAACATCCTGCTATCGAAAGGAGTTGTGTGGCAAGCAAATTTCCTGGTTGTCTGCATGTTTATTTATTTATTTATTTGTTTATTTTTAGCTGGGGAGCTATGTACAGTTATTGACTTTTACAGCTTTGCCAATTGATACGCGAGTCATAATGGACTCAAAGAGCCAGAGGCAAAATTTAGTTAATATAGCCTGACTTGGTTTTCTTGCAGCTTGGTAAAGCATTCATAGAAACTAAAGTCCCAGGCCTATGACAGAGGAGACTGGGAGCTGGGAGTTCTGACCTGTCCCTGGCCAACATATTGGCAGGAGTCTACCAGCCAAGAGCTGGTGTTGTCACTCTGCGGGGACACGACTCTGTCTAGGGATGGTGGGGCTGGACTTCCCAACTGAAGCAGGGCTGCCAGGTGAGGAATGAAGCTGTGAGCAGGAAAGTGATTTGAATCATGCTGTGCAGATTTCCACTGGCTGTCACAGAAAGGACTGATGGTATAACAGGTTTCTTACCAGTTCTAAGGTCAAGGGGGGCTCTGGGAAGAAACCAAGCGTGTAGAAAAAGTGCTATCAAATAAGTGCTAGGGTGGGAGGCTCCCAGGGGAAGCTGGTGCTCCACCACAGATGGCAGCAGGTACCTGGGGCTTCAAGCAATTCAGAAGCAATCATCTGGCCCCATATATTGGCCAAAGTGGCTGAAACGTATTATGTTCCGCTGATGTGGGAAAAGGCCGCACCAGTCTCTGTCAGGGAGGCATTAATTAAAGGAACTAATCACTATTAGGTGATTTCCTAAAATATCCATTGGAGTGATCAGGATGTCTGCTGAGAGAAATCCAACTTGCTGGGCTTCAAGTTGTGCCAAGTCATTGTGTTCATTAGGAAATGAGAGTGTTCTGGGGCAGGTAAAACAGAAATAAATCATACTGACCCTCCTCCAGTACTTTCTGCTCATTTTTCTAAAGCCATGTTTCAGGAGGTGGTTTACGTTCATTATGTATTTACTTAACAGGCTGCAACAGCTCTGAGGTATTTTTTTTTGCTTATATTGTGGTTAATGCTTCCAGCACATAGTACAGGCATCTCTCCTTACTAAAATTGTCACCCTAAGCACCCCTCTCTGAAACTCCCTTGCTAAGGATCCCTTGCAGAAGCTGCATTAGAAGAATATTAATCTGATTTATGGTAGCCTGGTATGACAACTTGTGGTAATAGGTGACATCAAGTTGAAACCTTGCGACAGAGAGGACATTCGTCTCTGACTGTGATACAAATGTGGAAGCCCCAGGGGGCCGGCTGGGGAGAGCACAGAGCCTGTGAGAGCAGGGTGATGAATGGGGGGAAGTATTTACAGCATCACTCTAAAGAGCCAGAGAGCATCATTATTTCCACACATATCAGTACTTCCTAGCATGCGCTGGCCTCATATATCCAAACTTTTATGGGCCTTCTCTATTATTTGTGTGGCAGTGGTGGGTTTTTTACTTTAAATGAACCTAATTAATAATGCTTCATCTGCAACTGCTTAATAGCACACTGTTGGGAGACCAAGTCCTGGGAGAGGAGTGCCTGGTGATCACTGCTCTTCGAACTCTGAAGGAGTAATCCAGTCATTCTCCAGCTCCATGCTCTGAGGATGAGGCCAGAGGTGCAGATTTACAATCAAGTTGGGGTTCACATAAAAGGAGTAATAAATAATACAGTCATATACTATGCAGATGGCATTTCCTCTGAGGAAAGGCCTTTCTGAATGGTCTCTGTGGCCCCACCACCGCTGGCACACCAGCTGGCAGCGCTGGCTCTTGGCATCTTCTGCCCACCAAGGGCATCCTGCAGACCTTTCACAGTGGCACGGATTCTCACCTCCATGCTGTGCAAGTCAGTTCCTGAAAAGTTTTCTGTTCTGACAATTTACCTGCTTACAGCAAAATCCAAGAGCACTTGTTTAAATGCTCTGTTTCCAGTAAATGAAACTTGTACACTACAGAAGCAGCTTTGCTCATGCCTGGTCATTTTAAATCAATTTGGTTTGTTAGAAAGATCAGGGCAGTGTTTACTATAATTTACCGGCCCCTGAGGATTGCTTTCAAATTGGAGGCCATTATTATCTGAGATTAGAGCTATCCACAGCTTCATTTTTACACTATCATCAGCACACATGATGTTTGAAAGACAAAAAGACAGAAAGAGGCAGTATCCCTGCCCCAGCAAATATACGGTTTTGTGACTGAAACAGATTTATTGAAATCAGTGTGCACTTTATCATTGATTTCTTTGTGCAGCAAGGCCTCCTTTAAGGCTTGACAGCTTCTTCTTGTAAAGCTGAAATGAGACTAACCTCAAGTATCAACGCTGAGTAGTTTGATAGGCTACTTCTCTCTCTCACTCTCTCCAGATTTCTGAGACGCTACAGAATTACTTTTATTTAAAAATGTTTATCACATTTACTGAAAGTGCCCAGGCTGCCTAAAACAATACAAATTGCATGCAAAATTCAATTTAGCATTGTCAGGGGGCTTGACCAGATGATCTAACTGGTCATCTATAGCTACTTATGACTGTAATTACATGTCCACATCATGCTGTCTAATATTTTAAATTCACCCTACACCATATTTTCATTCAGTGAAAGGAATTTACTTTAGCATCATTCTTTCCTCATGCCACAAGAGCAATTTTTCACTGTTGATAAGAAAATGTCATTTTTTTGTTAAAAAGTTGCAAATGACAGAGCCCTTGCTATATCACCTGAGCTTTCCTTACTTACTGATTGTCTCTTTATTTAGTGAATAATTTCAATGAATTTCAGAACAAAACCAATCTGTAGTGCATATCTATCAAACTGTACAGAAAAGACTTTCAATAAATGACTGTGAATTAGGATCTCGTCATATGAAATGCTGCTTTTGCAGCTTCCATAGCTTGACCCCTAAAAAAAATAGCAGGAAATACATTATTTGATATTTTAAGCGGACTGACAGCCTTCTGCAACCAGATAGCCATCTCATTGTAGCTTGGTGGATGAGGGGGGAGCGGTGAGATGTTGTTTACCTGGACTTTAGTATGTCATTTGACACTATTTCCTATAAGACCCTCATAGATAAGATGATGATGTGTGAGTTAGGTAAGTGGACAGTGAGGTGGACTGAAAACTGTCTCAATGGCCAGGTCCAGAGGGTTATGGTCAATAGCACAAGACCCGTTTGTGGGCAAGTCACTAGAGGTGCACTCAAGGGCTCGATATTGAGACCAATACTGTGTGACATCTTTGTTAATGATCTGGACGATGGAGCAGAGTGCACCCTCAGCAAGTTTGAAGGTGACACAGAATTGGAAGGAGTGGCTGATACACCAGAGGATTGTGCTGCCATCCAGAGGCACCTCGAAGGGATGGATATTAAAAACTCACAAAGTTCAATAATGCAAAATCCTCAACCTGGGGAGAACAGCCCCAGGCACCGGTACAGGCTGGGGTCTGATCAGCTGGAAAGCAGCTCTGCAGAAAAGGACCCGGAGGCCCTAGTGGACAATGAGCTGATGGTCAGCCGGTGCCCTCATAACAAAGATGGCCAATAGTATCCTGGGCTGCATTAGGAGGAGTGTGGCCAGCAGATTGATCCTACCCCTGATCCCACCTGATCCTATCCCTCTATTTGGCACCAGTGAGGCCACAGCTGGAGTGCTGCATCACCTTCTGAGCTCCCCAGTATCCAATACTTGGACTTACTGGAGAGAGGACCCTGAAGATCACTAGGGCTTGCTGGCTTCTGAGGTATCAGGGGAAACTAAGAACTGGGACTGTTCAGCCTGGAGAAGAGTAGGCTCAAGGGGGATCTATCCCATGTGTATAAATACATGAATGAAGATGAGGGAACCAGGCCCAGTGACAGGACCAGAGGCAATGAACACAAACTGAAACACATGAAATTGGATCTGGACATTCCCTACACCCACCTACACTTTTTACAGTGATGGTGATCAAAGATTGGCACAGGTTGCCCAGAAAGATTTTAGAGTCTCCCTCCCTGGAGATATTAAAAAACCATGGTCCTGGGCAAGTGAGTATGGGTGACCTTGCTTGACCAGGAGGGTTGGGCCACGTGACCTCTAGAGGTCCCTTCCAAACTCAGCCACCCCATGATTCTGTGACTAATTCAAATGTCCCACAGAACAGCACTCCTCCTACTTCTCCATAAGAAAATAGCAAAATAATCCACTGACATTCCATTTTCTGATTTTGTTGGAAACAATACATCGCACATCATCAACAACATAGAAGCATATTAAAACCATATTATGCTTGCAAAATAAAGCATATTTTTTCATCCATTTTCATGAAATTTATGTCTGCATTAATCTGAAAAATTAAATAAATTCATGTGAATCTCCCAATTAGTCCAGGCCCAAAGTGCAGTAAAACCAGAGAGACGTCTGTCCTTGGTCTGGATGACCTGAACATGCAAGAGGCATATTGTGTTGTGTGACGGGACTGGTGGCTGCCTGCAAGTGTGAAGTCTGGACAATCACAGACCACACTGAAGTGGAAAGGCATGCTGATCGTCTTTCTTTCAAACAAAATGAAAGAGAAATTAAAGCCTCATTTGTTTAGCGGTAATTGAAACAAGATGGGCCACTGCCCAAGGTGCAACACAATACAGGAAGGCTGAATTGGAAGCTCAGCCATGTGGCTAGAGGGGTTTCACTGGAAATTGGTTGCAAAAACAGGAAACGAGGCATTGAACTTGTGGGTGGAAAGAAGCACAAAGTGAGCAGGCAGCCAGACAGGCAGGGAGTGTGTGTGGCCCCAGAAAGGTAGCCAAGAATAAATGACTTTTTTTCTTTCCAGCTCTAAAACACCCAGAAAAATATCTCACAAACAAGAAGACTGCTTCTAACTGTAAAGTCCCACTGTTCATTTGGCAGAAAAAAAAATATTTGTATTTTAACAAACAGATCTTACCTGACTCACAAAAACAATTTCAACTTGAAGCAACCCTAGAATGCTGTGGACTTTGGCTTCCTGCAGGGAGTAGCCTTATCTAACTGCAACATCATATATCCTACAGCACTCAAATCAGTCTCCCATAAAGCCAGCAAGAGTCCCATCCCACTATCAATTAGAACACTTCTTGAAAAACAGTCTGAAAATGATGTGTATTACAGCCTTGGAGCTATACAGCTTCTCCTACAAAGTTATGAAACCTTTTTTCCTTTAGGGATAAACAGTAAAGCAACATCTAATTTGTATGAATAACTCTTTCAGCTGCTTAAATACTTCCAGCCTGATGAATTTTTTAAGCTGTTCTGATTTCTCTGAGCATATTTATCTTCTACACCTGTTATTTTAGTGCAAACACTGGGCCATGCCACACTACTAGTGTTTCGCATTTCCTTCTATGCTTTTTGAAGATTTGTGATTTGGCAGGTTTTTTTGAAATGATAAAATATTAGCTAACTGTCCTTTAGATGGTTCTCCAGGTAAGGTTTTATGCCTAGATGGTCTGTAGCATAAAAAAACCCAAAACATTTGCTGCCAAAAGCCCATCTTACCTGATTTTAGCTGTCCAGTCTACTTGTGGTTCTTGTCGAACCAAGAATTTGCAGAAATGAGTAATTGTGCATGGACTACTGCTTTTTTCTTGCCAACTCCTCATCTTTAAATGCGATGCCGTTTGTGTGTGGAGCTCTCCAGATGTTTGTCGCAGCTTGATTTCCTGGGGCTGTCTGTGGAAACGCTTCAAGAGAAGCAGTGCTCTCTAGCCCAGTGACATGATAAATCCCTTCAGGATGCTATACAGTATCAAAGCAGCAAAGCTTTATTACATTTGCCTTAAATGTGTCCCTTTTCAGTTTGTTGAAAAGCCATCCTCTCTTATGAACATTTTCATGAAGCCCGCAGAAAATGCTTTTTGTCATATCTGACTGAACCTTTTTTAATTTGACAGTGGAAATTGTGATTCTGTAGTTTGAGCTGTTTGTTTGTAATCTGGGCTTTTTCACTGATACAACAAAAATAGCTCCAATTTTAAGGTGAAAATTCTAGCCCACATTTCTGTATCAGTGCTCACAGAAGTCTAGTAATGCAGAAGGGGTAGGGGGGGGAGCAGAAATGTATGCCTTAATCCTCAGAATGAACAGGTGCCTCTTAGTTAAAGACAAACGAATATTTATTTTGAGCATTTATTTGGCATATACTCTGTCAGTCCCTGCCTCTCACTACCCTGTTGCAATGCTAAGGACTCAGATACCTGAAGCATGGCATAGCACCTCCCCCCTTTTTTTGCCTTCTGCTTTACCTGATTTGTGGAAGATGAGGGAAGCTTGTGGTAAGAGCCAAGGTGGGAAGTGTACATAGCCCTTGGAGATGGGAGGTAAACCTTGATGTGAAAGCAGAGGCGAAGAGAGAAGGATTCAGATCCCCTTGAATTTGGGATGAGCTGACAGATTGCAATCTTATAAATACTTGCAAGGTGCAGATTCCCTAATTTTGACTTCTCTCTTTTTTTTTTTCTTTTTTTTTTTAAATAATGTGCAATAGTGGGTCTTATAATTGCTCTTCGCTATAGCAACTTCATCTGTGTTTTAGCCCTGGTGCAGCAGTAGGAGCTCAAAACACAGTGAAAGACCTCCAGTGCTCCTTGCCCTGGTGGTGGATAACCCATGAAAGAGCTGGGCTGCGGGAGCAGTGCCTGCTTTTACCACTGCCTTGTGCAGGACGAGCTTCATATTGTCAGGGTTCGTGCACGCTGCTGCTGGAAATGTTCACCATCAAGGTTGGTTTTGGTCACAAATGCTTTTGGGTCCCAAACTTTGTCACAGTTTGGCTGGATGGACTTGGAGTGAGAGCTGATGCCAATGAAGACATTGTGATTTATGAGGCTTGCCTGGGTCTGCCCTGCCTGTGTTCTCTCTGTTGCAGCCCCTGATGACATCCCTGGTTGGGTGGTCTTGAGAAAACAGCCCTGGCTGCCTTCTGGCTAGACAGGCGCTGCATCTGCTGACACAGGTGGACTAGGATGGACATGGAGAGCCAGGCCCAGCTGTAGCTGAAGCTGGTTTTATTTCCGTGTAAGCTGGCACAAGCCTACGAAGACATTTAGCAGAGCATACTCATGTAGGTGCCTTTTTACTATTTTCTTTTAAAGGTTAGGGTTTTATAGTGGAGAAAATAAAGATGACAAGTGAGCTGAAAACATTCTGAGGATCAGAAAATATGTTAAGGTGCCTCCTGGCAGCCATTATATTTTGACTATGGCATTCCTCTGTGGCATTTACAGTTACTGCTACTGTTATTATTGCAACCCTTTAGGTTGTTGTATGTGATTTTACAACATGGATCATGGATCAGTTACAAAAGAACCGTTGCACATACCAAAGACTGATAATCTCCAGCAAATGCTATATTAAAAAAAAAAAAAGTACTTGAAGAAGCAGTATCTAATGAACCTACACTTGTTTTCAGACCATACTATTCTGCTTCACTACCCCACAGATTTCCAGCTCAGGAGAGGAAGAGTTTAACCTCCTGACAGCTGCAAAAGTTTTTGCAAAAGCAACTGGTATGTGCATCATTAAAAAAACTCCAGAAAATTAGTCCAGCCCCTTCACAGTAGTGACTGAAAGATGGAAGTTAATAACTTCCTAAGGAGGTAATGTTTGTATCAATGTGGAATCTTTTTTTTTTTTAATTTATTTTTCAATTTTAAATAAACGAATCAAAACTAATGATTAAAGCAGTGCATCAAATAAGCTTCTTATTATAGAAATAAAAACATTATTAACATTCAAAAGGGCCCCACTTAAAAAACAAAAGACTTCAAATGAGCTGAAGAATGAAGTAGATCCTGCAAGCAATAGGTAATACTATAAGAAATGAAGAATAGCATCGATTAGACTCAGTATCTACAAATATGTTGACATATTTGTCTACTTTTATACAATTTACTAACTTTTTACTTCACACAGTAAAATCACGTGCAGGCAATTGTCGAAGCAGTGAAGTGGGTATATGTAAGCTCAGTTCTTCTTTGACACCAGTAGCATCTTTCTTAATCACACAAGTGGAGGATAAAAGCTTTCCAAAATTAAAGCCATAACTTTTCAAATGTTGCTCTCAAGACAGCGAATCTGTAAGTGAAAGATACAGCTTTTCCACTTTTGAAAGCTGGCTCCACAGAAGATACCCACCTCCTTTACTTATGATTCCTAATCTGAGTATTAATGTGGAGACTAGGGGTAAAAAAAAAATCATCTAACCACACAACAAAATCTTAACTGTAATGAATGTGCTTTCTATGAATGAGACTGGATGGTCATCACTTATGGACATCACTTCAGTGAGGCAACTGAAAAGAGCATGTAGAGAGTGGCAGGTTTGTGTCCTCGGATAGTTAACAATGCAGGAAGGTCCACATGTCTTCTGACTTTACAGTGTTACTTCTGTAAAGACTAAAGAATATATAAAGTTCTTATAGAATAAAAATTAATACACAATTCCATGTATGTATTATTTTAGTGAAAGTTGTAACTTTTTCTGTGAATTATTTATGGCATTTTTCCCACTACATTATACCCTACACAGGTAATCTTTAAGGCTGTCTTGCTTGCAGTGGTTAAGACTTGTTTTGTCAATCTGTTTTTCACAGATTTATGTGCTAAAATTCTTTCCCAGCTGCTTTCAACCACACCTGCCCATACCAGGCCATACACCATATGTCAGAATTGTGTGTGGTGTAAAGGGTTATACAGCTCTGCGTTTGTTGGGGGCCCCATGATCCACCCCAGCAGAGAGCAGGGCCTGAAACTTATGCAGTAAAATATAAAATCTTAAAAGTGTGATCATCAGTTTGGGATGAAGGTCAACCATGTGTTTTATGTGTTACCATTTCTTTGATACCCCTGTGGCCGTACCATTCAGAGGACGTACTGTGCCTGCAAAAATAATACTACAGTCAGACTTGTCACTTAGCATTTATGCCATGAACTTTGAGCTTGATAAGAGAAACTTTCACATCTCTATGTTATTTACAAACCTGTTTTTAATATGTTTTACAGCCTTTTGATAAAATTTACCTTGCTTGGTAAAGCATCTAAAAGAACAAAATTCCTTTTAAACATAACCATTAAGTTCTCACCTGAATTAGAACATTATTGACTAAATCTTATGCCTATAGTATAACTAATAAAGCAGGTTACTGGAGCAGAATTTGAGATTTTAATTCAGATTTATAGTAAGACAGAAGGAAAATGGCTAATGGATATTGACTTCCGAAGGCTACTCTGATGAAAGGCTCAGAGACAGTTCAATCAGCACGATGGTGCCAAGGAACTTTTCCTTTACACTGAAAATGAATTTGTGATACTATGATTGCTCCATCGTAAACAGGATAAATTTTCCCAAGTCTTATGTGGAAACTTTCAATTTACATTGCATTAAGACATTCTACATCGGTACCAGATGTTTGTAGGAATTGCAGAATTTTTTATTCATTTCCCTTTGTATGCACTTCCTACAAACTTGAAATAATTTTGCCATGAAGTAACAAGGATGTTTCAGTAGAAGCAATAGTAAAAGTTCAACAAATCCTGTTGTTGCAGAAATGCTTTTCTGAAAAATTAAAATACTTTTGACTGAACTCCAAAATGGAAAAAAATAATCAATAACACTCATTGGTAAAACCATTCCATCTATTAACAGGTGAAGAATGACTCACAATTAAAGATTTGACAATATTTTTAACTTCAGAATTCCATAATTAAAATCCAAGATTTATAGCCTTAGTCCTACAAACATATCTGTAGCAAATGCTATCAAAAGACAATATGATGAACTTTTATCTGCTCCTCGGTTTAACTGTATTTTGGTCAAGAAAATATTACCATTCCAAAATGAAAAAAGTGCCTTGGGATTGTAGATATAAGCTGTTTTATCTTGCTTATAGGCAGGAAACCATCAGCAATTGCTCCTAAAGCACATTTCAAATTTTGTTCCAGTCTATGCCTGGCCAATGCAGCTGATACAAATACTAATGGCCCAGCTCAGACTTGAGAGAGGTGTTTATGCTGTGAAACCCAAATGCAATTTCACCCACTGTACCCCAGACCCAAGCAAGGTCCTAATAAAGAATTAATCCTGTGGAGAACTCTAAAACATCCAGGCTGTGAGACATGGGCACTTTCTATTATTTCCACAAAGCTCCAGTTTGGTTTGAAGAATACCTCTTTAGGATTTAAGAGATGCAGGAAGTGCTTGGTACAACCAGATGCATCCTGCAGATTTCAGACTTCAGACCATCTCCCACATCAGTGTAATAAGAGGGAGGGAACATTTCTGCTTTCCTACATCAATATTTTGGACATAGGGAGATAAGGAATGATTTCAAACATGATGTGTGCTTCCAGCAAAATGGAATGTCTCCTCTGGTTAATAAGCAAACAGCACATTTGGGTAACTCGTACCAGGATGGTGATGGCTCCTGTGGTTGGTTCTTATCTTAATATTATTTTCTGAATAGAAATAGAAATAGAAATAGCACCATTCTCACTAGTCTAGATTAATTCCACCTTGTAAAAATGATAGTAAAATACCATTTGTTGTGAAATAAAAATGAATCAATAACATGAAGAAAATACATCTGAATTCTGTTTAGCACAGAATTATAGAATGGTTAGAGTTGGATGGGACCTTAAAAATCATCGAGTTCCAACCCCGCAGGGACACCTCCCACTAGACCAGGTTGCTCAAAGCCTCATCCAGCCTGGACCTGAACACCTCCAGGGATGGAGCATCCACAACTTCTCTGGGCAACCTGTTCCAGTGCCTCACCACCTTCACAGTAAAGAATTTCTTCCTAATACCTAACCTAAGTCTCCTCTCTTTCAGTCTCAAGCCATTATCCCTCATCCTATCACCACACTCTCTGATAAAGAGTCCCTCCTCACCTCTCCTGTAGGCCCCCTTTAGCTTACTAGCAGCTTAGTCAAATACTATGAGGTACTTGATAGGTTTCTGTTCCTTAGCTGTTACAAATGCTGCTGTTTATTTTTTTTTTAAATTACTTTCTATGAATATTTTGCTGTAGTCTTTTAAGAACGATGTTTCCATTAAAATTTCCAACAGTGAACTTTTGTACTAATGGTAAATGCAAACCCATGTTTGGAGAATCAAACTTACTTCACAGTCTAACATACAACCATTTAAATCCCTCGTATTTCCAGTCATTATTATATAGGACATCACTAAGAAACTTCCTAGCTTGCTCAGACTCTTACCCATTACTGCTCTTCCATGTGGGTGGCATTCAAGCTGCAATGTGTAGTCCAAGGGGATCAAAAGACACTTCAGGGCTTTGGGACAGTTGGTAAGGGAATCTGGAGCACGGCTTAATTTTTCTTCTCTCCTCCCAGTTGCAGGCAGCAACATTAGAAGAACCAGAAGGTGGCTGTTAATATGTGACTCTGGGGCTGGTGTCACCACCACAGTTTTGGGTTTTTCAATAGTGGGATGGCCTACATGGTACCAGGTTTGCTGGCATTACCTTTCTGAAAGGTGACTATTAAACTAGGCTTTAGGGGGAAGAAGGACAATATCATGCTTGCTCATGACAAGCCAAGGGACAATGGGCAACAGTTAGCAGAACTGGGTGCTACTGAAGGGCTTGCAGCCTGTTCCTCTGAGTCATGCTGGCTACACTGCAGCATACTTGGAGTCTTACAAAGATCAGACTCCCAGGTTTTTTCTGTGCTTGGGCAACCCTCAGTATCACTACAGGCTGGGGGATGAAGGGACTGAGATCAGCCATCCCGAGAAGGACTTGGCAGTACTGTTGAATGAAAAGTTAGACATGAGCCAACAATGTGTTCTCAGAGCCCAGAAAGCCAACCGTATGCTGGTCTACATCAAAAGAAGTATGGCCAGCAAGGTGAGGGAGATGGTTCTGCCCCTCTGCTCCACGTTGGTGAAACCCCACCTGGAGTACTGCACCCAGCTCTGGAGTCCTCTGTACAGAAAGGACATGGACCTGTTGGAACAGGCCCAGCAGAGGGACACAAAAGCGAACAGAGGGCTGGACTACCTCTCCTGCGAGGACAGGCTGAGAGAGTTGGGGTTGTTCAGCCTGGAGAAGAGAAAGCTCCTGAGAGGCTTTATTGTTGCCTTTCAGTACTTAAAAAGGGCTTACAGGAAATATAGGGACAAAATTTTTAGCAGGGCCTGGGCATAGCTTGCAACAGGACAAGGAGTAATGGAGTAATGGCTTTAAACTAAAAGAGGGAAGATTTAGACTAGATATAAGAATGAATTTTTTTACAATGAAGGTGATAAAACAGTGGAACAGGTTGCCCAGGGAGGTGGTAGATGCGACATCCCTGGAAACATTCAAAGTCAGTTTGTACGGGGCTATGAGCAACCTGATCGCGTTGAAGATGTCCCTGCTCATTGCAGAAGAGGTTGGACTAGAAGACCTTTAAAGGTCCCTTCCAACCCAAACTATTCTATGATTCTGGCCCCTTTTCACTGCACTGCAGAGCCCTCTTGTCTTGGGGATAAGATTGCCTACGATTATCTCTGAGTGGCTTCAACTTCCAGGCTGGCACTTAAGAGAACTAAATATGACTGAGCTGCTTTCTGGACAGCATTTTGTGCTACTTGCAAAATAAATGTTGCAATAATGATCTTAATTCTTCTAATTTCTATAACTAAGCAATTTTTTAAAAGTATGCATTATATATATATGTTTATTCACTTAGAAAGAAAGAATATTTGCCCAAAAAAAAAGAGTAATCCCTTTTAAAGATTCTGAACAAAGTAAAACTACAATAACACACATAGGTAGAAGAAAAAGCATGTTCATTCTGTGTTTTGATTAGTAGACCATTTGCAGGAAGAAATACTGTATTGCAGCAAAAACTGTACCAGGTAACAGATACTTAGTAAAAAACTTCTAATATTTTCAATGAGAATGGTTTTCAAAGTGCTTACGCAAACTATTTGAGTTAAGCAAAGGACTTTTCAGAGTCTCCAAATTCTTTTTTTCACTTTAGCAAAGACCCCTACCATTGATTGGATACTCCATTATGGATGAAAACATTATTCAAGAATGAGAAATGTTTCCATTGAAATCACTTATCAAATAATAAGCCATTAGCTTGTTTTCTTTCTGGAAGGAGCTATGCAAAATAAATTAATTTTGTTATAGGTCAAATATCACCAGTACTGAAAGGCTTGGGCATAGTTTTTAAATGCTTTGGTGGATCTATAGCAATGTGCTTTCTACTGCTAAGGATTTTTGAGATCCCAACTCATCAAAATGTATTTATTCAGCTCAGCTCACCCATTCAGCTACAATTCAGGCCTCCTGTTCACAGGAGGGGAACTTCACTGAAGAGTCAGAGGACACAGGAACAAAGAGAAGGGTTTTGTTTGTTTGTTTATAATTCTCTTTTGTGAGATCCCCCAGGAATAAGAAAGAGAATAGTTCACAGTCTGGTAAGATCAGAACAGCAAAAGTATTTGCAGCATGGCACACAATAAAGCATTGCCTGCTTGGAAATACTGTACTTCCAGCCAGCACCATCCTGTGAGACTCACAGATCAGCTCCAGACCCTGCTGCAGACTTGCTTCAGGAGCTAAGATTCCCCTCATCTCTGGAGACTTTTATTCCCTGGAGAGCCTTAAGAGACTGATGCAAAGCAGATCTGATCCTCTACAGAATATCTGGTTATATTTCTAATTTTTTCCTCTATGGATGGCTATATTTTTAAATACTAGTTTAAAATTTGAGGTTCATTTTCATTCCCAGTGACAATGTTCATATCCCAGTAAATTTGTATTTATTTTACAGGGATCTTTTCTTTAATCATGCCATGAAGCAGACCACTAATTCTCTCCTTCTGTATGGCTGTGGTGAGACCACACACACTCTCCTCTCTGAGCACTAGCAAACTGGAAAAAGATGAGAAGACACAGCAAGAGCGAAATACCATTAGAAACCCAATGCTGTTCCCATCTGGGGTGTTCTTATACGGTTCCTCATCAAGCCGGCAAAATTCAGAATCTTTGGTCACTGTGGCCTGGCTATCAATCCCTTTTTTTTTTTTCTTTTTTTTTTTTCACTGGTTTATCATTCCAAAAGTGATGGCAAAGCTGCATCCAGAGAGCTATCAATTAGCCCTTGGAGGTAGTCCAAAACAACCAGTAGTCCATGCCACACTTTTTGTTAAAACACACCAAGATCAGTAAAAGACATATGGAACTAATAAGCCTGAGTGAATAAAGGGCCTCTGCGGAGTACCTAATGAGGGAAGTTTTGAAGTGCAGTATGGCAGTTATATGGAGGGATGACACTGATGGGAAATCAAGTCTCTATATTAAAATGCTCATTGATTAGTGATTTCCAAAAGCACAACTAGGATCTATTTCGAGCATACAGTGGGTACTCGTCCAAACTATGCTTTCCCTGTTTCAAACAAATTGTCAGGCTGGAAAAGTTTGGCACAGCTACACAGACTGTACTGGCCTCTGTTTTGAAGTGAACTGCAATTTGAATTTTGATCTCACCTAGAGATGATTCTGAGAAGAAACTTGTGCTTCCTGGTTTGAAGGTACAAAGCATTCAATTTGATCTTGACAGCAGTGGTATTGTCTAAAGGAGAAACAGATTGTGTTAAGTCCTCCTGCTGTGACATAAATAGCTCTCTTTTAACTTCCCGTCCAAGATGACATCAGCAGGGAGACATCTTTCAGTAGTATGGGTCTCACCTGAACATCTGGAAAGAAAGCAATAGTTTGGAGATCTGGTTGTTGTTTGCAGCACCTGTGTAGTCCCTCCTCACCTCTCCTGTAGGCTAATATGTACTTCACTTCTCTGTTTTTTTCATGCACAGCGCGTGCATTTTCATAGAATCACAGAATTCTCAGAGTTGGAAGGGACCTCTAGAGATCATCCAGTCCAACTCCCCTACTAAAGCAGGGTTGCCTAGAACACATTACTCAGGACTGCATCCAGGTGAATCTTGAAAACCTCCAGAGAAGGGGACTCCACAACCTCCCTGGGCAGCCTGTTCCAGGGCTCTATCACACTCACAATTTAGAAGCTTTTTCTCATATTTGAATGGAACTTCCTATGTTCCAGCTTGTGCCCGTTGCCCCTCATCCTGTCATTGGGAACCACTGAAAAGAGTCTGGCCCCATCCTCCTTCAATCCACCCTTCAGATACTTATAAGCATTAATAAGGTCTTCCCTCAGCCTTCTCTTCTCCAGGCTCAAGAGTCCCAGCTCTCTCAGCAAATTCCTCATAAGGGAGATGCTCCAATCCCTTCATCATCTTTGTTGCCCTATGCTGGATTCTCTCCAGTAGTTCCCTGTCTCTCTTGAACTGTGGAGCCCAGAACTGGACACTCTATTCCAGTTGTGACCTCACCAGTGCAGAGTGGAGGGGGAGAATGACGTGCGTCCACCTCCTGGCCACACTCTTCCCTCCACAGCCCAGGATTCCATTGGCCTCTTGGCAACAAGGGCACATTGCTGGCTCACGGATGGTTTACTATCTATCAGAACCCACACATCCTTCCCCTCAGAAGCGCTTTCCAGCAGATGCACCCCTAACCTATACTGGTGCCTGGCATATTTTGTGATCGTTATTTTTTTCCACACATCAAGCACACACACTCTAGGTCATCACTTGCCCCATGAGCTCTGTTCATGCCATGTGTCTTTACCATATACTCCTACTCTTCCTATCCCCCTATCACCGTAACATTTCTGGTGACATTTCCTGTCATCCGTTGACTTCTGCTGGTCTTTTGATGGACCTCAGGCCTCCCGTTTGTTGGTCTGTTCTCTAGCTGCCCATTTCTTGTGCTCTCAAACTTGAATTGCATAGGCTCGGTAACACAACTTCTTGTTCTTCAGGCCTTCATAGCTTTGCTTTAGCTTATGAACAACAACTGTCATCATGGATAAAAAGATGTAGTGATTCTGTGCTTACTACAATCCTCCATGTCAGATTGCCTTCTGGGAGATTATTCAATACAATTTTCAAATTGTATATATGTTACAAAACGGATGTAGTTTATTATGGCCACTGATCAAGAGTAAATCTGGAAGTTCAATTTTTATTTGAAACGACCAATTGAATCAAATGTTTCAAGCAAATCTTCATAGCTTCAACTGGAAAAAAAACCCCACTCCGGATAGAGGGTGAAATAAATCAAGAGTTTATTTGCTAGTTTTTAACAGACCATTTGCTCAAGGTGGAATATGGCCTCTGGCACAGCGTATGTGACAAAAAATAAGTGCTTGTACTGAGGAAGTGGCAGCTACTGTCTACTATTTTGCTGACAAATATTTACTTTCATGTGTTGCATTATTTTTCTAGCCAACGTCTTTGTTACCAGCTTTTCAACAAACTGGAATGAGACTGTCTGAAATACCATGGCAGCTCCAGATATATGCAGTCATGAACATTTCATTGTATCAAAGTGAATATAAAAATGAAAATTAAATTCAGTATTATATTGAATTAAATAAGCGTTACTGCCTGCAAAATGTTCCTTGTGTTCTTCATTTCAGCACTGAATTTTATTTATCTTCTCCCAACCTGTTCCTTTTCAAGATGTGTCCCAGGCTATCAGACTGACAATGCTGAATTACCTTGCAGCCTAGGAATTTTGAGGAGGAATTGAGGTTTGGTAACTGGACAGAGGACAGGTGGTGCATCTGGCACACAGTGAAAAATGTGGGAAGTGGTTTGGGAATGTAATAAGAGTACATTAGCTGGATGTTTCTGCTAGAGTATTCAGTAGCAAAATATTTAATGATGCTGACATTTAAATTGTGATAATTAGATTTCCTAGTTAGCACCACATTGAGAAGAATGGGAACAGTTTATATATTGCTCAGAGCTATTATTTCAGACTGTCTGCAAACTCTGATTGGCAAGAATGACCTGGTTCATATTCTATTTATATGTGAGTTTTATTTTGGCTTTACTGAAAGCTTAGCTTCTGGATCGCTGTTCTCTACCATTATGTGGCTCTGTGAGGATGGGAATCACAAAAGACTTGCTTTCAGCCAAGCTCAGAGTTCCTCTAGTGAGATAGCCCCACAACTCATTACCTCTGCAAATACTGGCCTGCAAATATGGCCGTGACACCTAGCATAGGTTTTGAGGAAGGGGAGGTTATCTAAATGTCTTAGAAGATGTACTGGACATTTGAGTAGAAAATATTTTCCTTGCAAAAACACTGCAGGCAGAACAAAGTAAACGCTTGCTGTTATTACCTATCCAAGATATTTGCTCCCTTGCCGTCAGAGGTTTGCTACACCGGGCAGAATGGAGAGCAGCACCTGCCATTGACACAGGCTGACAGTCTCCATCTGACAGCCAGTTTTGTGGCCTTTTTCACTAACTGCAAGGAATTGATGGATGTGAAAGAAACATCTCCTGCCAGGTGACTTTTTTTCTCCTCAGTGTTTTATCAACAGAAGAGCTTTGGTGGTTGGGACGAGGAAAGAATCTACTGTCCTGCCCATTTTAAGAAATATTATGATCATTCTCTTCTTTTTCTCCTTTGGCCAGGGGACTGGCTTCACCATTAACTGTTCCTTTGGCCCACATGATAAATTAATTATTTCAGTTTGAAAGTTCTCATCAGACCTTTACGGAAGGCAGCTTGTCTTCTGAAGTGCTGCCTGTGGCCAGCTTACTCCTCAGCCAGGTGTGGATATGCACAAGTACAAACCCTGGAAGGAGGTATCCCATCACCCTGGTGTTTGGGCTCCTGCCAGCTGAAGGGGCAGGAGCCCCTACCTGGGGTGGAAAGTGGGAAGGAGCCTGAAAGGAGTTGCACCTGAGGTGGTGGCATTGCTGTGGGAGTTCCGGTTCATGGAAAAAGAAGACTAGAGTAGGACTGGAGAGGCAGAGGAAGCACATAAGGGATAAATGGTAAGGTGCAGGGATGCATGGTGGAGAGGGATGGAGCTAAAACACCAAATCATGTGGGTAAAAGAAAAGGGAAGTGAAAAGAGAGCATGGAGACATACAGTCTGTAACCACTGGGGTCCTCAGCCCTCCAAGAACCCAGACTGATCCCAGGAATATCTCTCCCCTTCTGCCATCAGTCAATATCTAAGAAATCCAATAACAACATGTGAATCTCACCTTCCCTCCCTCATTTTCCAAACAGCTGACTTACAGTCTAGCACAACCCCCCACTGCTCCAGTAGCAAAAGCAACCAGGAAGCAAAGATTTATGCTGTACTTGTGGGGATAAACAATACTGCTGGCTTAATACTAAAGTTGAAATGATGCGTGCTTGGTTTTTGAAGAAATCATTAAGCCTTCCAGAACAACTCCAAATGAGCTTTTTTATTAAAAAGAAAAGAAAAGTCTGCAGAACAAAGCACTCAGAATTTAAGGAAAGCATCCAGAATTAACAGGGACTCAGTATACTCCCCATGCATGTACTTACCATGGGACTGTCTTTAATTAAGCAATCACGTAATATTTCATCCAGAAGACCTTTCCCTGATTCCACAAACAGGACAATGAGTCTTCACAATTTTTGCAGCTCTTGTAAAGTACATTTCTGTAGCAAGAGTTTTATTTTGCTCCACAGTAATTAAATGAATTTATTGAGCTATAGTAGGTTAACAGGGGAATTATCTGTGGGGGAGCAGAAGGGAGGAATGACTTGATGAGTAACTAATGGTTCATAAAATTCTGATAGTGACAGTTCTTACGGGGATTTCTGAATTTGCAAACTGCTTCATCTCTGCTTGTTTGGTTTTTTTTTGTTTGGTGTTGGTTTTGGTGTTTTTTTTTTTGTTTTGGTTTTTTTTTTTTTGTTTTTTTTTTTTTGGTTGTTGTTTTTGGTGTTTTTTTTTTTTTTTTTTTGTTTTTTTTTTTTTTTTTTACTGTGCAAATCAGACATTATTTATTTTATCTGGCCTGTATATGTGGTAAGGGGTGAACTTACATAGCAGCCTTCCCCTTGGAGGAAGCATTAAGATGGTTTTTTTGACCCATATTACTGTCTATTTTCATGAAATTTTCAGGACCCGAATAATGCCTAACTTTAGAACTGCTGTGAAATCTGGCTTGTGGCGAGTACATGAACCAAGAGACAGACTCCCCCAGCCCACACTTGCACTCACACTCACTCACAGTTAGTTACTCACCTGTGTGTGAGCACCTAAGCTTGGCTTCCTTGAGCCAAGCAGCTTCAATTCACATATGGAAGCTCGCAAAAGATTTTTTCCAGTGTCTACAGCACTAGATTTGCACAGGAGGGTTTGACTCCCGCATTTGTGAAGCCTTATCCTGAGATCCCTGGCCAAACGGAAAGTACTGGCACTGCCAAGCCAGGTCTGTAAGGGAGGGAGGCATCAAAATGCAGGCTGTGAATCCCTGCTGGGGGAGCATCATCAGCTGGATAACCTTTAAAACCAAATGCACTCTTTCATCAGAAAGGATACCTCTGACCATACACATACCCTCAAGCTTGAAGTATCTGCAAACAGTAAATTTGCTCCCAGTTTGGAAGCTTATCATCAAGCAACTAATTCAGCCTTCCTCCACTGGGAGAACAAATTCTATTTACTTACCTGTTATCAACAACAGTAGTTGTTTAAAAAGAACGAAACAGAACATGATTGATTAGTTCTTTCTCTAGCTCTTTGAGGACTGAAGGTTATTTTTGTCATTCATCATGCCACATTCACACAAGCCTTATTTCTTTCAAGGTACCAGTGTGGCTATCATGGTAACGGAGTGGATAATTCAGCATCGTGTTAGGCATTAGTAGTTGTTTTTCTCCCATCTTCACTGGAATCTTGCATGTAAGATTTCTAAGGCTACCGTATGCCTTACAGCTTTTCCTCCCATACTTTATTTAGACAGGAAAACCTGTTGGTTTCTGTATAAATTTCAGTGTCTAGAAATAAACTTCAATCCTCTGAACTAAAACTGGAATTCAGATATATCTCTTTGCAACACAGAAAAGAATGAATGTAGAGCTTTTATTTATTTATTTCCTTCCTTATTATTTATCTGTATGGGTAAACAGTGAATTTTCTCTTCCCTTTTGCTGAAAAGTCTCTTATCAGGGCTTAGGTCCTCTCTTCCCCCTTGGGCGTTCTCTTCATGGAGATGCAGTTGGTCAAAGTAGAGCCAGTAGAGCTGCAGCCATGCCCTTGCTTATTTGCTTGCTATTGAAGTCTGCCATTGGTTCTACAATAGACAATAAAATATCCCATTCACAACAGGTGGCAGAGCAAATGCAATCCAGACAGACACTTACCCGACATAGCAGCTGTGGTGTTACCTCCCCTGGGACACTCCATGCAAAAGTCAATACACTTCCAAGACATATTTTTTTCCTAAAAGCTGGCTGTGGGCTTGCATAGGGACAGCATACACCTCCTGACCCCAGCCTTTTTTTTTCCTCCACCTGGCAAGTTTGCACTCTGCTATGAGTCTCTAAGCCAAGGGTCCCTCCTCAGGATCTGGGAGTCTGCATGTCAATGCTGAAGATGATGGTACTCTCTCCTTCAGCGAGTTGGAGAGGCTGAGCTCTTATTCCCCAACAAATCTTAAGGGAGCAGGGTGGGCTTGTGCGGACCATTGTTTTTGTCTGCCTATTGCTGAAGGGGTAACACTGATTCCACTGCAGTCCAAGACTTCTCTCTTTCTTCCCTCCTTTACTGCCTCAAAAGCACTCACAAAGAGAGTGGGTGGTAGAAAGGCATACAGGTGATCAGATGATAAATAGCATAAATGGTTAACTCATATTCTCTCATTTTAGAAACACCGAATGTATATACTGTCTCTTTCTGTCTGGCACCTATGAGTATCTCATCCTGCTATTCCTGATCAGAAACAGGCACTGTGAAAGACAGCTGATGCTTAAGCTCGCCTTTTCAAAACATGTCCATGCTGTATGGGCTCTCACATGGAAAAAGAAGACCAATGGGGACAGTGCTTGCATTGAATGAAGAATGATTATTGCTCTCTGCGAGTGAAACATGGGAGCACTACAGACCAGTTCCAGTAAGAAAGAAACAAAATCAAGAAAGAGGAATGGCTGTGAATTAACTTCACTGAAGCATTCTGAGGCCCCAGCTCAGTTTTCAGCTTAACTAACACTAAGATTACTTTTAAACTGATTTAATTTTAATTAAGTGAAGAGAGTGACTGGTAGGTCTGAGGGGAAAATGAAAGAAATTCAACTGAAAAGAAAATCTGGCACTGCACTGGATCCATCACATTTTGCACTAATCCATCCATTTGCTCCCTGCCTTGCTGAGGAAGGGGAGGGAAAGAGCAGCTTGGTGGGAGGTGGGCAGCCAGCCAAGACTGACCCACCACCCCCTGCAACCAGATTATTAGCACTTCTGCATGCCAACGCCAGTGGTTCTCAAGAGTACACATTTTATGTTGGATAATAAACATGGGAAGCCTCCAGGTTGCCCTTTCAATGCAAGGTGTTGGAGCAGGCAGGCAGCCTGCACATGGGCTGGCATCTTCCTACCCTTCAGTCTGCAGCTTGGAGCAGCAAGGTGGACCATGAAGGAAACCATGCACTCCCTGGCAGGCAGCAAGGCCCCCCTGCCTGAGCGACTGGGCTCCCCAGTGCTTTCCTTGGGATAGCTATGGCACACAACAGCAAGCCTGCAATGGGTTTTCAGGACTGAGCCCTTACTCCATCTCCCTTAAGAAAATAATCAGCTCCTTGCAGCAAGAACAGTCCCCAAGCACAGGGAAACCTCGGTTTCAAAGGGACTCCAGGGTATTACTCTGACATAATAAAATAATTGGCTGTAATGGGAAATGGTGCCAAAAGGACTGTTGAGAGCACAGAATAAATACTCCAGAAAAAAATGGAAAATGCTACTTTAATGACTTCACATAATCAGAACTGTAGGCATTTCTGTTTAAAGTTGTAAACATACATTTTCCAAAAGAAGCTTTTGTTATGTCCCTTTCAAAAATAATCCTTTTACATCTAAAAAAATATAGGAACATGTACTATGTCACAGAAGCAAAATAAAAGAATTTGTCCTGCTCTTTCTTGACTTGACAGAAAATGCAAGAGGAAATCTTAACCTTTAAATGCCGTCCCCATCATCATGATTCCTGAGCAGTTTAGACTGAAGATGTAATATGTCGGTACTCTGAGCGACAGAAGACCAGGGATGGTGCTATGTGAGTGATCATTTTCTAAGGAAAAATTAGCCCTTAGCTTTTAGTAACAATCTACATTTTCATGTGTTATTTATAGCGGTGTTTCTAGTTCTGAGTCACACATGCTAAGAAATGTGAATGAAATCGTCACTGGAGTTTTTTTGTTTTATGTAAACAGAAGTGACCCGGGACCTCTCTTACAAATGGTGCTGTGCATGTTTCTGAATCCATGGCTTTTGTATCACGATAATTAAAAGTAGCTACAAAAACAAGGCTACATATATAAAGTAAATAGCCATTCCAACTTATTCTCATGGATTTTATACATTCATTTCGCAAAAGCAGTCCTAGCAGGAGCTTCATTGCAATCCAATGACAGCATAAACCAGAATAAATATAGAAACAAACAGGGCTTAAATCATAACATTTCTGTCTCCATAAGCAACAGAGACCCTCCATCTATACCTACATTTGGCTCCAGTTTCCAAAGTATTTGGATATATTAGGAGATTTAGACTTTTGGAAGCTGCAATCCTTTTCTGTGTATTTATGCTATACTGCTATTTTTTTTAATGAGGTCATTTACGAGAGAGTTTTGGACCAAAATCCAGAGCATTCCCAGATTGGCATGGATTGCCAAGAACAATT
Source organism: Nycticryphes semicollaris (assembly GCA_013400055.1). Classification (NCBI taxonomy): domain Eukaryota; kingdom Metazoa; phylum Chordata; class Aves; order Charadriiformes; family Rostratulidae; genus Nycticryphes; species Nycticryphes semicollaris. The sequence goes on along the minus strand of VXBJ01002098.1, from coordinate 542,897 downwards.
GGAGATAAAAATAGAGTGGATGACTTTCATACAAGGAAAATTGAAATCCGTAAACTCATTTTAATTACAAGGTCCTTGATCTGGGAGATGTGTGATATACTCCAAATCTAATTAATGCTTAGCTTTTTTTTTTTCTTGATTTATTCATTCTTAAACAGATTTCTAATATTCCCTAGTACTATTAAATATAGAGGCCTGATTCTTATGAGCAATAGGTTTCTGTCCCCTTCTGACAGCTCAAGGAGCCTTGGAAGTGAGCAATCTGGCAAAAGAAAGTTACACTCCTTATTCAGGCTCCTTCTATGCTTTCAGAGCAAGGCCTGAGTCTATTATAAGTGAGAATAAAGGTAGTTTTGCTTCTTAAGAGGGAACAGACGTATTGCTAGCACAGGAGTGCTTATATGTCTTTCGCTTTGGCTTTTGCATTGGTTACAGCAAGCTGGGCAGATAAACAGTGTTTACAAAGAGAACCAATTGAAGACTGTTTATCATTCTAGCTTAGTTAGCATCTGCCAGCAGCCAAAGTGTCCTAAAACATTTCTAAGTCCCCCAAGAGAGGAGCTTTATGCTTGTTCTATTCTTTTATTTCTGTGCTAGTAGCAATGGTCTGAAATATGAAGGTCAATGACTCTCCAAAAATTCACACTTCAGTGTGACTATTCACGTTATGCTGGTTGAAATGTATGTCCACAGAGCCTCATAAATGAGGGTCACTCTTCAGACCAAATTAGACCCTCTTGACTACTTCTTATATGACTCTCTAGATTCTCATTTAATTTACATGGGGTAAAGCGAGCTTATGTTCAGGGTTTGAGGTTAATGGCATATTCCCTGGAGTAAATTCAGTCCATTCACTATCAGTATCATCACTGTTACAATAACAGACTTCAAGGCTTTCTTTTACTGAGCAACTATTCATACATTCTGATATTTTTTGAAGGGGAGCTTGAATTCAGCAAGCAGATTTAAATTGACATCTAATTCAATGCCAAAATAATGTGTCTCTGTTTATTGTTGAGACAGGAAGCTGGGTACCACTGAACCGACTCTTCAGAGGCACGCACAAGTTTGGATGTTAATCAGTTAATCCAGTATCTAAAAATTCCTCTCAAATTCTTTGAGTTAGCATGTTTCCAATCTTAAATAATTAATTTGGTTTATGCCTTGCTTATTAACCAGCTCTGCTCCATTGTGGCCTGCTATATTCATTAGTAACGGAAACAAAATTGGAGGATGAGGAAAACTTTGAAGAAATACGATGAGAGCTGTATGCTGTTCCCTGTTAGCACAGGGGGTTGATGGACCATCCATAGCTATTTAAACAGACAGTGTCAATAGAAGGATTGGTTCTGGAGCCTGTGCATCATTTGCTGGTACATCTTTACTACTGCTTGCAATGCAACGCCTAATTCAAAGTGCTGTATCATAATGGAGAATTAGAGCCAAACTCTGAAAAGCCTTGTTGCCTGTAACTAATCTGCAGGATAACAGTGGATGGATAAATGCTACCTGAGCAGGGGGAAAAACTAAAATATCTGAGAAGACACAGCGTATTTTCTCATCGGCAATAGAGGATATATCTCACAGTATTCAATACATTGGCTGTTGTAATAATATTCAGTACAGAATGTCATTGTTTTATGTATTTGATTTACTGTTATCTTTAATTAGCTGCAATTCTGTCTTTTTGAACAGTAAATGAGTTTGGCTTAAGAATTCTAACTGTAAAAGTCTCTCAAATTAACAGAATGGAAAAAAATACGGTCATAATGAGCTATTTTTTTTAGATTACAATAAGCTATTACAGGGAACAGAACAAATGTGTGCAGGAAAATGATTAAACTGTGTGGAGTACTTCACACTGTACCACGTTCTCCTGACTTCCCCGTCTTGGATAGACATACTTCTGGGCTCTTTCAAGCCCAGAGCTTTCCTTTCTTAATGCCACAGCTTGGTGTTTTAATGGAGACACTTCCTGAGACTCAGCCGCCCAGTCAGGGGAAGAATACGAGCATGTTGACTCAGACTTTAGATCACCATTTTCAAAGGCTAGACTGACTGGAAGATTTTACGCCACTTAATATAGCAATGGGTGTAATCTTCCAGCAGAATTGTCACTCTCCCACAGCCTTGTCTTGAATCTTCCGTCAAAGGAAATGGGCTTGAATATTGCTAAAATATCTTGAGCAGCTTCTGACACTTCAAAGCATCAGTGTGCTCAGCACAACGTGGACAAGCTAATGCTTCCAAAGCAACTGTACGCTGAGGATCACACTGCTTTAGAGAGACAGACAAAATTCTTCCAAAACAGATGTCAAAACTGACATGGCAACCCATCTCTCCGACAGTTCTGCTGGGTACTCTGCCTTTCATAAACCTGCCACAGGGCAATGATCAGCACACTTGCCATTCAATACATGTATTTGAAGCTCTTTCATGATATATTACAAAACTACCTCTGTGAAGCCAAAAGGACACGTGAATGTAATTTCGTTTTCCACAAAGCGTTTGCTGTGTTCTTCGAAAGGTTAACCCGCTTTACTAAACTGTACAAACATTATTTCACTTTTATTGACACTCTTTTCAGACCATGAAATGACTTGAGTTTTAATCTATTTTTTTTTATATACTGAAAGGAACAGACTAATTTAATAAGCTCTGCACACAGAGGTATTTCAAAAATGTTTTTCAAAGCTCTTTCTTGAAGTTGCAAGGAGGGAAAGGAAAATGGTGTCTTACAAAAAAGAGGTTATTGTTAAGATAAATACAGTTATATTTACTGGGCTGATGCTAGATTTATTTTTTTTTTATTACGAGATAGTCCTAGAGACTTTGGCACAGCTTTCATGTAGGAAATGTTCTATCCTACCTGGATGTAAGGTTATAATATTTGGTTACCTTTTATTAGGAAAAAATAAATTACTAAAAAAAAATAAATATAAAGAAGGAAAATTCTGAAAGGATTATTTCATCTGAACACAAATTTTTTTTCCCAAATGTACTGCATTTTCACTGCCCACTTTAATTCTCATGGTGTGAGAAAGTAGCAGGCAGAGCACCTAGCAGGGCTGGCTGCTCACAGGGGTGGCAGCAAGTGTTGTAGCCTCCAGCCTGGAGGACTGGAAAAGGCAGGCAGCAATTCGGTCACTCCATTTTGCCATATAGTCTCCAGAACCATTTTTCCTTCCTGTGCTTAGAAAGGAAGTAAAGGGTCTCAACATACCTGAGCATCTCCGAGGGCCTAAATACAGAAGCTAATAAAACCAGGAGGCTCCTATTAAATACTCCAAATTTCAAACAATAAAAATACTGTAGAAGTGTGATCCTGCTGAAGGCAACTTGTCTCTACTGATGATTTCTCCCTGTATTTTCCTGGTGAGGACATAACTCTGGGACGACACACCACAAATGCTGCTTCCAAATACAGTAACGTATTTGAGCGTGTGTTTAAGTAACACTGCTTTGCTTTGTGGAGGTGGATTTGACTATGTCTGCAGGCTTTGGGCCTCATAGTTCACAAAATTGCCTCACATAGCAAAATATTAAGGAACTCATACAGATTATATAGGGTATATAGATTAGGAAAATAATGGCAGACAACATTAGCTAGCTCTTGCCTGGTACTTAAAGGAAAAAAATCAGCAGTTCAGATTGCTATAATGTGAGCCTATAGAGGACCCAACTTGTAAAAATATGTTGAAAATTCTCTTGAACATCAAGCTGGTCAGACTAACCAGAATAACTTCAACTTTCGAAGTACAGATAAGGCAACAAGGAATTTCCTCTTTACAGAACAGTCCTGCCAATGCTGAAGCTTGCAACCCCTTTGCTTTTCCTCCCACTCTTTGGGCTGAGGATTTGGGCATTACTAATCCTCAAACTGACAGCAGCAAATGATCTTATGATACAAGGAAACACTGTCCCAGGGTAGCTGCCTATCAAAGCTTTGTGCTATGAAGTCTGTGCCAAAGTGATCATCACTGGTGAAGCCACAGCTGGAGTGCTGGGTCCAGTCATGGGCTTCCCAGTACAAGAGACATGGACGTACTGGAGAGAGTCCAGCAAAGGGCCATGGAGATGACGAAGGGACTGGAGCATCTCTCTTATGAGGAAAGGCTGAGAGAGCTGGGACTGCTCAGCCTGGAGAAGAGCCGGCTCAGGGGGATCTCATCAATGTCTATAAAATCCTGAAAGGAGTGTGCAAAAAGGATAGACTCAGGCTTGTTTCAGTGGTGCCCAGTGACAGGACCAGAGAGAATGGCCTCAGAGAGCATCAGGAAACAGTTTTCAACTGTGAGGGTAACTGAGCACTGGCATAGGTTGTGCAGAGAGGTTGTGAAGTCTCTGATGTTGGAGATATTCAAAAGCCATCTCAGCACGTTGCAGGGCAGATGGCTCTAGGTGGCCTTGCTTGAGCAGGGAGGCTCAACCAGAAGACCTCCAGAGGTCGTATCCAAAGACTGGTCTTGTCTTTTGGTCTTCTGCACATTTTTACATGCTGCTTAAATTTTATATTAAAATGCAGCCAGTGACTACTGAGGTAGAGCTGTAAGAATCATACTCCAGATCAGTATTCAGCTTTGGTCTAAAATGAGGGAAATTTGTGTCTTTCAGTCAGGACAGCTTTAGTTGACTCATATGGTAAAAATAAAATTAAAAAAAAAGAAAAAAAATATATATTCCATAATGCTAAATGTTACCTGAAATAAGATTCCTTGCTAATGCCTAGTCAACTCAGTGAACACTATCCACAATATATGTCTTGATGGATGGTAGGAAGCACCACACATCCTAGAGGAGAAATGGGTCCCTATGTATAGTGTATACATCAAACCGAACGCTGTGTTTAATATGAGAAAAATAGTATTTTCTAACAACTGCTTTACTGACTTGTTAGATTTTTAAGGCCAGACTCTCTTAAAAGGTATTGGTATAACTAAAACTATCCTATAAATTTGATATATTTGTGGAACTGTAAACAAAGCTAACACTGTCAAAAACCCCAAGTTTTTATTTTATTTTTTAACATAATAACTGAAAGTTTATTCTACAGCCTTTAACAGGTATTTTGCTTACTATTTCTTTCTACAACTAATTAAGAATTCTGTTAAAAACTTGCTACACATAAGTTCTGATATCATCTTGGCACCCTATATTTTCCTTATTTGAAATCCCTCATAGTACCAAGCACAGACATGAGACCACACATTCACCTTTTCTTCTTTCATTAGTTTAAACCTGTTGTAGATAGCTCAGGGGTCCATTTCCTCCTAAGAATATCTTTTTGGAAGCCAGACCCATGCATGAAATGTCAAAACCCTGATGCACTTGGACATCTTGGACTTTCTCACCAAAGTGTTCAATGGTAGTAGCTTCCTAAACTCTAGCAAAATTATTTTTCAAGTGGGACAGCACTGCAAACATACAGAAAAACATAAACAAGTATGAGAGCATAATGTACTAAAACTTAAAAGCATAATGATAGTTTTAACTCTTCAGCTGATGATTGTTGATAACATTTGGTTATGAGCACATAACTCAGGAGATGCGTATCAGATGGTTGCGGTAATTCCTGTTATCTTTTCAATTAGGTAAAGAGTATTTGAAGTAAGCGGCTGTGGCTGGAAGAAACATGAGACTGAGAAGAGGTAAAGAGCTAGCAGCTCTGAGGCCATATCAAGCGAAGGGGAACAGTGGGGGGGAAGGGGAGGTATCATAGAAGCTGATTTATGGAAGTCCTTTTAAGTTTTGGTTAACTGAGTATTTCAAAACATTATTTATGTTGGATTCTGTGACAGAAATCAAGGTAGATCTGTGTGATAATAAAACTGAAAACCTTTTTATGTTCTGTTGTTCAGTAGCAAAAATAATGGAACTGTACTAAGTTACCAAATATATTTAATGTAGAGAATGATTTTTTAAAGTAATGACTAGGACATTTTGCTAAACTTGATTTTTGAAATTATTATTTATTTTTTAAAAATTAAGGGAGAAATAAATATTTATAATATCTGTAAAAATGCCTTTTATGATACCCCATCTCACTTTTCTACAAAGTCAAAAATTGTAACATCGTACAAACTCTGCATTTATTATTAGTTCTACTTTTACAGAATTTGCAGATTATTTTCAAAGGCTTCTTTCATTAGTTCTTGACATACAAAGACTAAGCAAAGACTTTCTCAAGTAGCAAATAAAAAAGTTTAGAGATTTCATGGGCTGTCACTTGGAAGGAAAATTATCTAAATACAGGCAGCAATTGGGTTTCACTGTAACCATTTCGCTTTCAGCTCTTCCCATTACCCTAACCTTTTGCACTGCAGTTAAAATACATTAGCAAGAATGTGAACATGGCTGAAGTGATAATTTAACCTGGCAAGATTCGAGGCCGTATAAAGTAAATCTTATTAAAAAGTCCTGTTAAGACAGACAGGAGTAATTTTGTCCCATCCTCCCCTGTTGTATGCAACTGAATCTGAGCAGCAGCCATTCAATTTGCATAGGAGCTTACATTACCAATAAAGAGGAAAAAAAAATGGCACAAACTGCAGTCAGGAACTTGGCTTCCTTGCCTGTAAAGGGAACGGCCATTTGTCCTGTACTTAAAATACATGGTAGTAATATGAGAAAGAGTCCTCTTTTATTGTTGCAAGCAGTACATGAGAACTGTGAAGGAAATTTCTGTGTTTACCTTTTCTCTTCAGAAATCAAATGAGAAGTGTGAAATTTAGCAAGAGAATGTTAAGGCTTCATTGTAAATTCAGTGTATTTTTAGAGATGTGCTATCTGCTTTAAATACTTTCTAATTTGGATCTGAGCAAACAAAATCTGCTAGCTGAGATAAATACCTATGTAGGATGGAGAAGACTTTGGCTGGGATATATGCAATCATCCGCATTAAAACCCTTTAATAAAGTATTGAAAATCTTTGTGGTACTTTATAAACACATAATAAAATATAATCTTCAGGACCCAAATTTTCACTTAGATTTCACAGATTAGGAGAAAAATATTCTTCCCTTGGAAAGTTGTGAATTTGGACATGGATCCTCCCCAATGTGACCATCTTCCCCCACAAAACATTGTGTAGTACAGAAGTCCCCAGCAATGGCTGAAGCAAGATGCTCACTGAAGCATCCAGATAGAGCCAGCACGAGCACCTCTGCACCTGAAGCAAACTCTGCCCCCAAAAACCTAAAATGTGGTTCAGGTTCTTCGCTGTGAATGCCCAGAGCCATCATCTTGCCCATAGGGTGTCCTTCTCAGCTGCCTCTCCACCAGAGTACAAGACTCCTGTGGTTGCCACAACATGTCTGCCTGCCCTGTGCAGATGATTTGGGTACCATTGGGCACCTGAAAAGGCTCTATCTCCCTGTGCTTAGGCAGCTGAATCTCACCCTGAGACCCCGCTGCATCCATAGGAGCAAGTATCTAAATGTCTTCAAATATTTAGGCCTCAGTGTCTACAATTTGATGATGGCACCGAAACTGTTATGCAACACCATACTGCCAATGGTAAGGGTATTTTGACAATTATTTTTAAATCCATTGTGAAGAAAGTCTCACCAAATTTACATATTCTTAAGCTAGTTTTGCTAAACTCTAAATCTCTCTTCTTGGTTTTACTGTCACCATTTTAGCTTATGTGAAAGGCTGTATATACAGAAACAAAAAATAAAGATTCATTAGAACACACGAAACGCTAGCATGCTTTAACAGCGCTTCCTTTCTCTAGGGTGAGGCAAGCGCTAGGCATTTTTGGGAGTCTTGTCATGCCACTGCAGGAATACAGCTTCTCTAAGGCTCCCAGACTTGTGTTACAGGTAAGGGAGAGAAAAAGGGTCAGGAATATGTGCACCCATCCATTCAGCCAACTCAATCTGCTGTGTGAAGGGGCTAACAATGCTTCTCCTTCTCCCTTCTCTGACCACCAGAGCCTGCTCTCCCCAGGCAGCATCCCACTTTCTAAATCACAGCCCCAGTGGGGTGGGTATCCCCAGGTCCTGATCTCTAATCTCAGGGTCATTCCTACTCTTCTCTTATGTGATTGCTTAGGGGGAAACAACCCTCCCAAAGCAGAACTTGCCTGCTCTCAGCTGCATACCTAGCTGAGAAAAGTGGAGTCAGCTTCCTTAAGACCTCTCCTTCAGGTTCAATGAACCTTGCCCTGCTGTGAGTCACCTCATATGCCTCCCTCAGGCACCTCGCCTCTAAAGAGGTCAGAGTCCAGCCTTCGCTCCTGTACTAATTCTTTCTTTGGGCTGGGTGGAAGTAGCTCTTTTCTCAGTGAATGGCTTTAAATCATTTCCCTCAGTCCTTGGATTTCATTGTGGTCAGCATGTGTCTAGAATGAAGAATTGCAGCATCCCAGTTATAAGCACCCTAGGCTTTTATTAGCTATGGTCCTAAGAGCCTAATTCCATGGTTTAATAATTAGATAAGTCTTCCTGCTACAGATCAAACTTCAAAGTCAGTCTTAGGGCAAGTTAACATTGTTTGTTTAATAAATGTTCCCCCATACCAAACCATGTACTGTTAAAAGGTTAGTGATCACCCACCACACCGACTGCCTTTTGTACCTCGGAAGTCAATCGGCTTCATATAAAATCATAGTCGAGGAATGTTTCCATTAGTTAAGAAAAAAACCTCATCTACTGGAAGTTACAAGTCATCAGCAGGATGTAACAAATAACTGAATGATACTTGTCTCAGTTGTGAATGAAACTCATTCATCTCAGAAAGCTCTGTGGCAGCAACACTGAGACTATGAGTCTTGTAAAAAGTTCCTTTTCCTTAACTGATGTTACATAATTATAATAACCTTCCCCTATTCTGGGGAGAGGAGTACCAGAGCTCAATAATGGTAACATTTAATGCAAACGCTTTCTTCTATGTGAGTTCGGGGCACATGGAGGATCTATGTTTTGGGTACAAGACCCACATAGAAGTTGAGTGTTTCATTTTCTGAAGTGTCCAAGTTAAGAATAAAAGGATGCTACCATGGGACAATACAAACAGGAAAGCTTCAGCCACCTGATATACAAAAACCACATTTTCAAGAGATATGTGAAGTGACCAAGGAGTGTTGGAAAAACTCTGTCCTTACAGGGTGTAGTCTTGGACTCTTGGCAACCAACGTTCCTCACAATAGGAGGGAGATTTGCCAAGGAATTTTGGATCAGGTCTCTACACTTATTCTAGGCTTTGAAATGTGTGTTGCAACCCATGGAGGAAAAAATAGGGAGAAATTAAAACTGTGAGTCAGAACCATCCCTAGAAGGTGTAAATTAAAGGTTTAGAAGACATCTCACTTTTAAATATTATTCACATTCAATAGAGAAAAGCAGCCCCTTGATGTTGCACTGACTTTCTGATTTAGAGCTCAGTAATTAAAAGCAGCTATTTTTAAATCTGATGTTTGTTAATCCAAGATGCTGTTACTTTGCATTTAATTCCAGGCAGCAGTTTTAGCAAGTTTGCTCATAAAAAGCACCCCAAAAAGACCAGTTTTAAACCGAAAATCCCGTGAATATTTATCTACTGGATTTAAGACTTGATGAATTTAAGAAGCTTAGGAAAATGCCAGCTGAAGTCCACCAACTTCCTAACACCGCAACTGATGCAATATAAACTGGAAATTAATTTCTTTCAGAAGAGATGGCTTGCATTAGAAATAGTAAACTCTCACTGGGGCTGCAGAGGGAGAGACAGAAAAGTTTTGGTGCTGCCTTGTTGGTGCAGCCTCCATGGCTGATGACCCCAGGGGAGGGAAATGGGTGCTCTGTATTGACTGGAGGAGGAAAATCCCTAGGCCCTGAACTTTTATCTGATTAAATAAATATAAATTGTCACTAAGCTTAGGTTAGAAACTCCACGATGTTTCTTTGCCACCCAAAGACAGCAGTGACAGCTAGGCACTTCAGATCAGCTGTGAGGAAAGGCAGCCTGAATAGCATTAGGATAGATTAACTGCCATTAGCTGCTCATTAGTTGGGCAGAAAAGATCCTGAAGGTAAAAGTTAAAGTTAGATATGTGAGATTTTGAGTGCTGGATTATAGGATTTTAAAAGAAGATTTGACCCTTGTCTGCTGATAGTGTTTTTAAATTATATATTTATTCCTAATTTCATTTTTTTTCTGCTTTATTCCACTTATTTGTAAATTCCACTTTCACTTTCTTCTATTCTTCTTCCTGTATAACTGAGCTCTAGTATTTTAAAATCTTTCTCAGCTATAGACTGCTGAGAATTCTGGAGTGTGAGACGTCAAGGGCTGCATTGCCCTCCCTGTGTAACCTAGAGACTGTGTTTAAGATGGCATGAAAGCAGGTCATTCAATCCCATTTAATTTGACAATGCAGACTTCAAACTTGCACGTCTTGTAAATGCAGAGTTCAAACTTACACGTCTTGTAAATGCAGAGTTTTCCAGGGAGAGACCTCTGTGACCAGAGGATGTCAGGCTCGAACCGAAGTAACATTACTCTGCAAGTATGTTTGCCAAATGAAACATAGAATCATAGAATTGTCTAGGTTGGAAGGGACCTTTGAGATCATGTAGTCCAACCATCAACCTAACTGATAAAAAACAACAACCCATCACTAAACCACGTCACTCAGCACTACCTCAACCCTTTTTTGAATACCTCCAGGGATAGAGCCTCAACCACTTCCCTGAGCAGTCTATTCCAATGCTTAAAAACCTTTTCACTGTAGAAATTTTTCCCAATATGCAATCTGAACTTCCCCTGGCACAACTTGAAGCTATTTCCTCTTGTTTTTTCACCTGTGAATTGGGAAAAGAGACTGACCCCCACCTCTGTACAACCTCCTTTCAGGTAGTTGCAGAGAGCAATAAGGTGTCCTCTCAGCCTTGTTTTCTCCAGGCTGAACAACCCCAGCTCATTACATTGGTTCTGAGAACTTCATGAGGTAAACAAGATTTCATACAGATTAATTATTGTAGTTTGAATATTTCCGTTCTTGTTTTGTCAATCTTTGACAAATATCTTAGCTTGTTTGTCAAAAAAAATAGAGAAATGTAAGTTCAGAAGCATGTCAACACCTTCTGTTTTGTCATCAACTGTGATAAGGTTAACCTTGAATATTTTTGAATTTATTCGGTAAAGAAGAAAAATGACATCTGTTTTGTAACCTCACATCTTCCTACACTTTCTGACAGCATGCTGCTGAACTGTAAGATTTGCTCGTGAAAGCTGAGCTAATCAGAGGTGGCTATCCAAAGTTCAGTCAATAAATAGCTTGGCTTTCTAGCTTGCAACAATATAAAGGGAGATCAATAAGAACTATGAAGATTATTTCTGTTTTCTTCTGCTTCATGTTAAGTTAGCCATAAAGGACAGGCTGCTTCCCTTCTATCTGTTTTTTGCTATCAGCTATTATACTGCACCTATTCAATGGATAGAGAGAAGTGCATGCAAATACTAGCCTCTGAATATTTGCATTTAAGTAATACATTCCTAGACAATACCTGTTTATAGTCTTTGCCTATTTACTATCAAATCAGAATGTTTAATTAAAAAATTATGTAACTTCAGTCCTTAGGACATCCACAGATTTGTTCTTACTGTTCTTACAGAACCAGTTCAGTTATGAATATATAGACCAATTCCCTGTCCTGAAAAATTCCTATCAATACTAAGAGCAAGCTCTGGTTCTGAAAACAAGTGCATAGTTTCTACCTTAACGTTTTTAAACATAGCTTCAGTAATGTCAGCCCACATGGAGCTTTTGAAACATTCATTATGTCAGATTACTTTCTGGAGAAGGCTTTAGTAAATAGATGTACCGAAAAAGTGAGGAAGTGTCCAGTTTGAATATCAATGTGAAGACTAAGCATTGACCCATGTGAAGTGAAAAATATTTTGGAGACAAAATGGAAGAAGTAAAATTCAGCAAAAAGAAAACCAGTTACATACTTAATACACACTGTATAGAGAACAGGCAAGGAGAAGACAGTTTTAAGAGTGTACATAAAGGCCAATTATCAGCAAAAAATAGTGTCTATTGATGTTGGGTTTTTTTAGCACTGATTTAAGTAACTGCATACGTTAGATCCATATTTAATCTGCAATTAGGGTTATTTGTTACCAGACATTTAGTGCAATTTTAAACAGAGGAGTCAGATACAGAGCAGAATCTGGAAGAAAATACCTAGTATGCATAAAGAGTTAAAGATATTTTAATTGTCATGATGGCTGAAATTCTAGAAAAGAGTCTAGGGAAATAAACCAAAACAATCTTAGAACAATTCCCTTTGATTATTCACCGATGCCAGAGAAGGTCCAAGAACAGGAAAAGTTCAGAAAATGTCTCCAGAAAATAAATTTGGAGAACAAATCAGAAAGCTTAAGTTCGATACCCAGGAAGAACAAGTCAAAAGTGTCACAAAATGGTGGGATTTTTTGGTCTTGGTTATCTGCCCTCAGTGGCAAAGAAGTCTATCATTACAGCTAAAATTAATGGTAGTCAAAAATTTCGGGTAGTGGGTAATACAGTGCAACAATCCAACACTTCTGTTAATAACTTCCATCTCAGAGTAGCAACAAATATAAATTTGGAGCACTCTAAAAAGAGCATCACAAACACTGCAACTTTGAAAACTGTGAGTACTGCCAAAAATTCACAAAATGAATTTCAATGCATGAAACTGCAGAGAAGTGAGATAGGAAACAAAAAAACCCCACCCCCCAGAGTAGCAACCATGCAGCAGAATAGCACTACTGTAGAAGCTGAACTAGCTTGTATAGTTGATCATGAACTGCATACACACCAATTTTGTGACGCTGTTTCAACAAAAGCAAACTGATTTTTTGTATGTTGTAACCTGAGCCTCATACCTAAGACATAGGAAGCAGGGTTTGGGGTTTTTTTCCACCTTATGTGGTGCCTATAATCAGCAGCCAGGGTCCAGTGTTCAGTTGTGGATACCACAAGATACAGACAGTATTACAAGGAGTTAAAAAACCCAAGGACAATCGGTTTAAGACACCTGAAGTGGGAAGGATGAAGAAACTAGAGCTAGCAGAGAAAGACAGGAGAACAGAGACTACCAAAGCATGTAAAAGTTTTGTTATAAAGATGATAATCAGCAAATATTCTGAATACTCTTTAGGACTATGACAAGAAACATTCAGACCTGGTGTTCAGCAGAGATTTAAAGCATAAATCAAGAAACAGTCTGGGTTTGATAAGTGCAGATGACATTTTCCAAGGATGGAGGCTGCTCAGGCCCTCTGGGCTACTTTTTCCAGAACTTAACCACAGGATTTACCCAGCTGCAGTACGGCCTCTTGCTCTGTCACTATATATAGCCAAGTCTATCCCCATTCCCTCTGTAATCACCCTCATAGGTAGTTATAAACATCAGTTTAATCTCCCTTGCCCTTTGCTTTTTAAGGATGAACAAACCAGGTCCTTCTCCTTTCCTATATCTTGTGCTCCAGCCCCCAGACATCTTTGTGACGTGCTCCAGCGTGTCCATGTATTTCTTGTACCAGGGAGCCCCAAACTGGACACAGCTCTCCAGGTGTGTTCTCACAAGTCCCAAGAAGAAACGAAGAAGCATTGTTCTCAGCCTATTCTCTGCCCTGTAATGCACGTATGCAGATGGTTGGACTAGATGACCTTCAAAGATCCCTTCCAACCCAACACATTCTATGATTCTTGAATACTACTTGTGAATGTAGGGTTGCCAGGATTTCCAACTACGGACCACACTGTGTTAGTCCAGAAACCAAGACAGTTTTCTATCCACCTTGAAGTAAATCCTCACAGTCCTTATTTCCCTCATACACCTACAAGTTTCCTGTCAACACGAAAGCTAAAGTAAAGGCATATAACATCCACTGCTCTCTCCTTATCCACAGAACCTGTAATTTTTGATGCACAAAACAATTGGGTTGGTCAGTCTCCTCCGTTTGTTTGTGGTAAATCTGTACTAGCTGTTCCCAAAGACTCTATGTCCTTCATGTACCTGGAAAGGGCTTCTCTGAGGACTTGCATCATAATTTTCCCACTTACCGCTGGCTGAACAGTCTATAGTTGTTCTTTCACTACTTTTTTTTGAAAATGGGCGTGAGAAATCTCTCCAAAACACCAAGAGAACTTTTCTATGACATTAGCAACCTCCTTCAGCTCCATCACTGAATTGAATTCTCCTCTAACATGGAGGGGATATGTACGTTGTCTTCTTCTACCCTACTTTTCCAAGTGCTGCTACCAAGAATACATACCAGGAGGTCTGAGATCAATCCTTACCAATAAAGACTGATACAAAGACAGCCTTGATAATCAAGACCTCTTCAGTGTCCTTTGCCACAAGGTTGCCTGCTCTTAGGTAGCAGAAAGCCAACATATTCCTTGGTATTTCTTTTGCTGCCAAAGTACCTATAGAATGGCCAAAGTACCTATAGAATGTCACCTTCTTGTCCTTCACATCTACTCAGTGTCAAATCCAGTTGTGATTGGCTTTCCAAACTTTCTCCCTGGAATAACTCTGGGTGGTAATTGTGCATTACCTCCAGGTAGACTATGCCTGCCTCCACACGTTCATTTTCTTGAGCACTGATACAGTCCTTTTTTACCCTTTGAGAGGGCTGCCTAGGAAGACCAACTATCTCTTCAGAGCTCCTCTGCCTTTCAGCGCAGTATCTCCTGTGGTCATGAAGCTGCTTCCAGATACTCAGCTTTGTTCAGTTGTTCTTGATCATGGTCTGTGGCATTCACCACAGAGGAAAAAATGTTTCCTCTGTTCCCTACCCATGTGTTCTGGACAAACCTGCTACCTATTTCATAGCAGTCCTCTGTACATTTTATGAATTCTTCTGCACAGTGTACAATGTCTCCTCCTTGTAAACCCAGGCTGTCCTTCCTATAGAGGCAGTCATCTGTTACAGTGCTCCAATCATACAAACCAACCCATCCCTCCAATGACACCATAGCTCTGGGCTGCTCATGGGCTCCCAGAACTTTATTCCCCATGCTGTGTACATATGTGTTCCCCTCTTTCCTCTCTCTGTCATAACTTTTAATTTCAATACACAGAAGGAAAGATACTTTATAAACCCCAACTATAGACTTGGAACAAGAACTCTTCACAGGAGGCTATCTTGGAGTAGGCAGATGTTGTTGAAGAAAAGCTTCTACACTCCCATCCCAAGCCAGATCTGGCCTAGATGCAGTACATGTTCATAAAACTTTAAGCTAATAAGCCCATGTCAACATCGGTGCAGTGCAGTACCAACATTACTATGTCACCTCTACACCCTGCACAGCCATTAGTAGTTCTGGGTGCTGTTTGTCACATAGAGGGTGCCCAAGTATTACAAGACCATTACTTAATCTAAATAGTTAGTTGAAACGTACAACTGAACTGTGCAGATGCACAGGCAACAGTTTGAGCAGGAATGGGCAAGTCCCTACCCCATCTGGTTGACTGTGAAATAGCTGGATGTAAACCTCTGCTGATAGTTGCTTGGTAGCTTCTTTGCAACCAGTCATTATCCTACACAGGCCTGTCTTTGGCCATGCTGAGACAGGAAAAGCAATTAAAGCTTCAGCAAGAAACATGAAGAAGGCACTCCAGAATCTGAATACCGTTTACCTTCAGTGAAGCCAGGAAAACATTTTCTATGATTCTCATTGCACTGTAATGCAAAATCCCCAAACCAACCCTTCCGAAATATCCATCCCCACTAGTCTAATATCTCCTTGCCATTAATGAGTTTGTCTTGCTCCTGTTTGCAGAAGGAAGACTTGCAATCTGCAAAGTATGGTGCATGGCTTGATGAGTAATATTAAGTGCACCCTTTTCTATGGTATAGCCAGCTTGTTAAAAATAGAAACAGACCAAAGCCTTCCTAAGGAAGGATTTCTCTTTCTCCCACCATCAGATGAGATGAAGCTCTGCAGACCCATAATTTAACTGTTTGTCTTATTGTAGAGGTGCTAAAAAATTTGTCAGAAGAGTTCAGCTAGTTGGTCTGCAATTTAGCTTGAAAAGTTTGTTTCTTCCCATTCTTTCTAGTTTTTGAATAAAGAGATAAGGGATAACGCCTGCTTGCCATGGTAGGTACATGAGCTATAATTTGCAATGAAATATCATGAACTGTGCCATACTACAGAAGCTTTAATTAGAGTAATTTAAACACATTGTAACTTACCAGTGATTTTGCATTCAGTATATTTTAAACAGCTGAGCCCTGAAAAAAAATGCAGTGATTTGCTCACCACCACATATCAATGGGCTTCTGCAGCTGTGGAATCACACTCAAATGGAGCTTGCACAGGCAGCCAAATTATTCTTCAGGATATGGAGAAAATCAGAGATTGATATCCCTAGAGACAGACCACCAAAGAAAAATTAACTGTTAAGTCTCCTATGTGATTTATGGTTATTTGTACCTGGATGACAGACTTCAACCGTCTTTAAAAAAAAAAAAAAATAAAGAAGTATCGCCTACATATTTCACCTGTTTGGCTGTTTAACCTCACATATTTGCTATTCTCCATTGGGGCAGGACGTGGCTGACCAGTCTGCACACACTGCACACAGGGCCATGAAGGTGTCCCTCTAGTTAGCCAAAGCAGAGAAATACACTCCAAAAGAATATGTTGTTAAGAGTACTGAGCATGGACTCAGAGTAGAAAGGAAAAGATACCAGGTACTACTAGCTAGAGTTTCAAAACAGCTATTTGTTAAAGGATAATCTCACAAGACTGTAATTAACAAATGAGTATGCTTTGAAGTGAAGAAATGATGGCTAGAAAAATAAAAATCCTAACTCTTTCTTGGCAATTACATTAGCATTGTGTATATCCCCTGTGCATTCTATTATGTAGGCCCTTCCGGAAGCTAGAAATTATAAGAGATTCTTTCATTCCTTGCACAGCTGCATAAACCAAGACCAGCTACTGGTAGGAAACATCTAATTTGATTTCACTTTTACTCATGCTGCACAAGCACTTAGTGGGAATATATGCAGGAGATTCAGCATCAACATCACCATCCCTCCACTGTGTCTCGATAAGGCACCTTACAAAGGCTAGTTTGTATTGTGCATCTGGTGCAGATCCAAGTCCAGGCTCATGTCCAAACATGTATGCTCTGTACACACAAATCCTTAAGCATGGGCCACCAAGCATATCCTGCCCTGTGTTTGCTACCAGAGAAGTAGTCAAACCTGGCTCCAGTACATACCAAAAAGAGAGACCCATGGGTTGCAGCTAACTGCCCATCCGCCAACAGTTGTTTCTGCATGCCTAACATGAGGACCAAGATGAGTAGTTGGGGCTCACTTAAGCAAAAGTGCTGACTTCTTCCCAGCCAGGGCTATCAGAGGCTGATTAGGACAGAAAAGTGGCAATTGAGGCACCTAATATGGAAAAACCTAAAGGTTTTCTTTAAGAAGAGACCAGCATGTAAATAGAAGATTTTTACACTTTGATGTTTAGAAAGGTTAACATCTTTGAGACTGAATGTTCACCACAGCATCTGTAAGTGGTAGAGAAAGGTATCAAATCTGCAAAGGGCATGCAATTTCCACACAAAAGCCTTCTCTCCAGGCAAGGATTGTTCTGATAATTTTTTCAAAAGGAAGCACAACAAAACAGCTAATCATTACAGGCTTCTGGAGGACAGCCTACATAGTTAATTCAAATCTAAACCACAGAGAAGTAGATGTACTTTATTCCAACATTGTTGCTTTTTTTTTTTTTTTTAAACTACCTTCCTGAAAATGTAATTGAGTCAGCTGTTCAAGTGACAGCATTCACAACAGGGAAACGGTGAGTCTTTAGCGAGTGATTAAATTCTGGAGCAAGCCATTTAGATAACCATAAAAATATTCTATTGCAGATCTAGTCCAAATTGAGGAATATGTTTTTGTGATAGGAGAAAAGAAGAAAAAAAAAGGTAAATTAACATGAGCCTTTAAAATACATTTTTCCTTTCTTGGAAGAATTTGAAAATTGTAGACTGCTTCTGAGACAGAAACTTGTCACAGGATAGCCTCTCACTGCCCACCAGGCTGTCCCTTCACACCTCTTGAAACCGTGAGTGCCTTCTGCCCACGTAGCAGGTGCCAAATTTCATTATCGTGCTCAGACAGGAGATCAATTAGCAGGGCTGCGACTGCTCTAGGAACACAGACGAACCCTTGCTTGGTTCAAATACTCATTTATCTACAAAAATAATAAAACAATGATAACGTCACAAAGCAATATTACCAAACAACATATCTACTTGAATAACTGCTGATAGTATTCACAGCCCACCACACAGATGCATCCCACTTGCACAATGAACCGTTACAGCTACAGCCCATGTATGGCCCCACAGAGGTCAGAGTTCCACGTGCTATCCCAACAGAGAACAAGGGAAGGAGGCCTGTCTAACTCAGATCAGTGGTTTGAATAAGGTCACACCAACACAGTCTAAATGGCAGTAGCACAGATGGCTTCATCTCAGGTCCAGCAATGAGGCTCCAGCATTTCCTCCCATGAGGATATTCTACCATAAGGTCTACTGCTTCACCATTTGGGGTTTATATCACCAGTCCCTGTGCTGAACAGTACGTGGGTCATCCAATTGGTTTTAAGGGTTTAATCCAGTTGTTGCCCCTTGTCTCTGGCAGGGAGTAGGGTGCCAAGGGATGGTGGTGCAGTCTCCTACACAAGAGCCATCTTTTACATCAATGTTGCAAGCAGAGGGAAAGCTGGCTAAAGAGTCAGGGTAAAGGGCAGACAATCCAGCTCTAGCCTTCATAAACCAGCTGGGGCCACTAATAGAGACAAATTCCATCCATAACTGTATTTACTTAAGAAAGGAAAATAGCCTTGGTTTCTGGACATGTTGTGTAAGAAGATTTCAGGATATTCCTGTTTTATTGGTCAATCTATCCTTCATTTGACCCATAACAAAACTTGAATGCAATGTTTTTCGTAAAATACTTGTCATCCCTGTATAAAGATAGCAGTAGTTATTGTGACTTAATGCAATATAATTTTTTATTTATGACAAAAAATCTATCCTTCATTTGACCCATAACAAAACTTGAATGCAATGTTTTTCGTAAAATACTTGTCATCCCTGTATAAAGATAGCAGTAGTTATTGTGACTTAATGCAATATAATTTTTTATTTATGACAAAAAATATGGAGGCCCTAATATATTAGGGAGAGCATTATCAGCAGGGATTACAATACAAGACATGGTAGTTAATGCAATGTAATCTGCATTCTTCCTTTGAACCTTGATTACAGAAAACAACACTTAGTAGTACCAGCAAGGTATGCTATTATTTAATTCTTTAGCTTCCCTGTCTTCTCAAATGTCTGTCTATTCTTACAAGAACCGTTACCTGAACACTCACTATTCTAACTAATCATATTGCTCACTTAGGGGTACATATGTAATACAAGTCAATTTATTAATTTCAAAATACTGGAAAAGACACAATTTAAATCAATTGAATTCCTCCCTCCAGAAGCATCACGCTAAAGAATCTTGTTTCTCTGCAAAGCTTTATTGCACACCTTCTTTACTTGACTTCTTTTCTAAATACCAACAAGAGTGTCTTCTCAGCAAATTTCAACGTACGTACAGGACAAAAGCAAAAAAAGGAACACAGTGAAGGAGTAGTTTCTAAACAAGTAGGTCACAACCAGCCCCAGGCGTTTGTTCATTAACACCTTAGAGTGTCCGAGAGCCTCAGGTGTTCTGCATAAGAAAACAGGCTGAAGCAATAAATCTTTTGAGGAAATATTTGGTGTTTCATTTGTATCAGTGTTTGTCTGGCTGCCTTCCCAATCTATCAGATAAACAGTATCTTATAGTACTTCAACCTCAGTCTTTTTCTCCTGGATGACCACTTTATTCACCACAGGTGCAGGTGGGTCACATTCATGAGGAAGGCTGAGTCATGTGAATTGAATCTGGTATAAAAACCCATCCCGAGTACTCAATTCTGCCTATAGGTAATGTAGTTCAATCAGAGGTTTTAGGGATGTGACCTACTAGGTGTTGTTGACTGAAGTGCTTAATTGGAGTCCTAGGTAAGCTCTTAGTATTGCTATTAGCAGGTAAGTTAAAAAGTAGCTGGTAAAATTTTGCTTTCTAACTGTTTTCCTGGCTAAAGCCTTATTCTTTACAGAGCTATAGTTGGCTATGCAGATGTGCTGTGTACAGTGAAATTGCAAGTTATGGCTCCTGCTAATGTGCTTGAAAAATGGTTAAGGGCAATGGGACTTTGTGGGTTGATAGAGAGGAGACCAAGAATAGTGTGGTCTGAGCTAATTTGATATTAGTGAGGGTAAAATGCCACTTTATATGCAGAAAACTGAATTGTCAGCATGTTTGTATTGTGGCTTTTTCTTATAGTTCTATATTGTACTTTATAATATTTTGTTTTACTTCTAAAGGAATCTCCCTCTGAAATGTATTCCTTGAGGTATAAAATGTAATGTAATGCTGTCCATTAGTATGGGCTTATATGGCAGAAGGTAGCAGTCTGCTATGAATCTAGATTATGAATTGTTTATGTCTTTCCAATTTTAAAGCTATGTTCTCAATTTTTTTAGCTGTATCTACTTATGTTGCTAAAGTGGATGGGGAACTGAAGAGAATCAGAGCCAAAGCCTGTTTGAACTGAATCTGTATCCCCTTCCTTAAAGGGAATAGGGGAGATGATCATAAAAATAATTTTCTTTTTCCTTTTCTTTGATTTTTTTTTTTTAATTTAATGCCTGTCCCTGGAGAAAATTGGCCTTGAACACTAAGTTACTGGTTAATGTATATTTGTAGAAACCTGACTCTCTAAGATATAGCTATTTAGTATGCTGGGCTATACCGTTGTTGTCTTTAATAGGCCCTCAAACGTATGCAGCTTAAGTAACCTAAATCCAAGGTTGTTATGAAGTGACTATAGCCACTGGGAATAGTTAATGACAAAAGTGTCCCACTTATTTATAACTTCTGTGCATTATTTTTTGTTTATGCTTTCGCATTTGCTGTTAACAATGGCTTTCAAAAAAGCAGGACAGTAAAGTTTCTCTCAGCCTTAAGGTTGTTCTTTAGGTTTGGTATGTGAATTTTGATAATCACTTCAGGATGAATTTGGCATTTATTGGAACAATGCCAAGTCAGTAGCTTTGAAGTGTAAATCTCATGTTTTGTTTGCCCAATAAGTGCAGATGAGGACTGGTAATGCAGGCCCACCTTGCCCTGAGAGTACTTGGTAGCATGCCTAAGGGAGGGTGGCCTGGAGATTGAGAGTATTTTGTCACCTCCAGAGAGACATCTTGTGGTTTTACAGGATTGCTGAGGGACTGGGAAGTACTGCTGGGGTAAGACGTACAGAGAAGAGAAGATCCCTTTGTCCTTGTCCCTGACCTCTTGCTGCCCCAAGAGCCTCTCTGGGGCTGCTGTTGCTATTCACTTGTGGAATAACTGTCTTAAATCCAATTTGCCTCTTTTCCAATTGACTATTTTAGTAAGTCTGCTGTAACTTTCCTTAGGCTTTAATAAGAGTGTGACCTTGGGAGATATCTTAATCTGGGAAGCCAAAAAGGGGATACAGGAAGATGGGGAAATGCTTCATTAAGTTGCTTGCTCTGATCTGCAGAGCGGATTACTGGGTCCTCCGCAGGCTGCTAACAGGGCTAAGTGCTTGCTAGTCTCTGTTACATACTCTTTCCTTTCTTTTGGGATCCTTTTATTGCCGAGAGGAACATATGGATATATAGTGTAAAGGGTTGCCACAGTTAAGGAATGAGAGAACTGATTTGATACATACTATACATATGTTCTATGATACTAACAGTCTGTATAAGGAAAGTGTATGCTTAGGTTATATAAACATATGTGTATACATACATACACACACTATGTGTATGCATACAAGCTGTAACTCAATACTTTTGTTGCCATATTTTTAATTCTGAAAAACAGTAATCTCCCAGCCTAGAGCCTTTTGTTCAGGGCTCCTTTATTAATGGTTAGTTTTGTAGTGTTCTTTATTCCTTGTACTGATGTTGCACATAATGGTGTCAGACTGCCTTGATGTTGAACAGACTATAAGAAGTTTTCTGTAAGACTTAATTCAAGGAGATTGGTATTCTTGTAGCTTTCTTCCATGTTTCCAAATACTATCTCATGAATTTAAATAGATCAACTACAGCTGATGTCTCTTCTTGATCTATTTGATTGGCTTCTAAAGCTACTGATCATACACTTTTGTCTCCTTCATGATGGTGGTGCAGCTGCTTGTTCATTCAATGCCCAGTTTCTGAGGTTCTGGGATTATTCCATGCCTCTAAAATGGCTCTAAAACTGCTGGTTTTTAACAAATAAATGCTAGTTCATTCTTGGCAAGGATTTAATCCTCATCAGAATTTTGATGGCGAGAGAAATTCAATTATTCTTTCTCTTAAACTTAGTTGTCAGAAGCAAAAGGAATGAAGGAGATAGGTTGGTTTCAATAACTCTCAGTGATATTGTGCCTTACTCTGCAATTAATAGTATTTATAGCTTTATGTAGTCTCTCTTGTGCCTCCTTCTTCATGTAGAAAGGTGAATTACTGCTTCCTAAAAATCCATAATAAAGAGAAAATAACTCCTGTAAATAACTCTTTTTTTATAGTTCATTTGTGCAGTTAATTAAGAGTATAGTATTGTTTCTCTTTCAGTGACAGAGCAAAACTAAGAGCATTTTCGAAAGAAAGCCATGCTGAATGTGTAATATATAACAATTGCTTATCTTGTTACAATAGGTAATATTTCTTCTCCTGTGGATTCTTCTGAGTAATGGCCTTGTTGGAACTTCTATGGAAACAATCTTGCCATTTCCAAAGGTTCCATTTTTTTGTTCCCTAGATTACCTCACCTAGCAAGTGCTGTAAATCTTCTCTGTTCCTGCTATCCTCTTGCGTGTTGGAATGCATATATGCACTATCACATTCAAGGCGGAGTTGGCTGACCCACAAAAAATGCCTCTTCTGTGGGTATCGAATCTGCCTTCAAGTGCACAAGAGAACTTCAGTCTTAAAAAAAAAAGTCTCCAAGATGTTTGTGCCATGTTAATGTTGTTTGAGCATGAGGGTAGTAAGTACCTGCAATAATTCTGATATGCTGCACAAAGCACCCATATATACCCAGAGCTGTTACTCCTCCCTGAGAGGATCCCAGCAAATTAAGATTTAATTCATGGAAAGTTATGTTATCTTTCAGGATTGTCTCTTCTTTGAAGACTCAACAATGATCACAAAATACATCAAAGCAGTTAATTTGTTTCTGTGTTACTTGAGTGTTGGCAAGCTTGTGCCTTAACTGCTTCTTAATGGATGCTTCAGAAGTTGTTTGTAACTGAAGCAAGCAGAAGGCTCTCAACACATTATGGTTGATAATTACATAGAAGTTTAGGTAATAAGCTGTAGTGAGAGCTTAGTTTACAGCTCTTACATCTGGGAATTTGTTGTCAGTGATACCTGGCACCTGGGATATCCCATGTGATGTTTTTTTAAAAAAAAGTTGAAGGACGTAAAGGAGGAAAGCTCTTCATTTAGTGTCACCTATGACTTCTAAAGGTCAATAAGTTGCATTTCTAAATACAGAACTGAGCTTTGTCCAAAATCATACTTGTAATTTCACTATGTCATCCTATAGCTTGTAACTCGGGGTATATTTTCTGCCTCAGTGAAACATTGCATGCTACCAAAGTAAATTTGTGAAGCAAACTTGAATTTCTTTGTGACAACCTGTCAGAAGGCAGTCAGAGATAACCTTCCCCCCCATCCTGCCATGAGCTCCTTTCCAAGCACATCCTGAGAAAGCTGGAGGAGATGCTGTGGATAGTTACGTCCCTGGATACACTGAGGGAGCATTCCTTCCCAACACATCCTGCTAACAGGAAGCAGAGAAAAAAAAATCAATAGAGGTTTTAGTTTTTACATTTATAGTCTAAGTAACAGCTTTCATGGTGATAACTGGGAGTAGGTTGCTCTTAGTTCTTTTGTTGTTGAAGTGTTTTGGTTTTTTTTTTTTTGTCCCCTAGACAAAGGGTATAAGCACCACAAGGGGAATTTGACAGAAACATGCTACAGTATGCTCTCTAGACTAAAATCAGTAGTTCTTGACTCTCTCCATTGGTCTTATTGTGGTAATGCAAGTGGAAGTATGTTCTGAAGAAAATACCCAACCAATCAAACAACAACAAAAAAGCCCCAAACCCAACACCAAAAACCCCTTTGAAACAAAGCAGAAAGAGGCACAGGGAAAACCTGGAAAACTTAATGGGCATCATTTTGCTAGAGTGATGAGAAAAAGGAGCTTCAGGGAATAACCATTTTTATACTAAGTAACTATTCCTCAAATTGTGAGGTAAATTACTTTCTTGATAACAGTCAAGAATCACAAATGCTTTTTGCTCAATTCCCCCTGCTATATGTTCACAGGCCACAAAGACAATGTATAAATTGTATGGTAGCTGACAGTTCAGGCTTGCACAATGGTATAATATACATTGTGTAATTTCACTATAGTCCAGTGTTATCACCATTTCTGGCTTTAACACCAAAGGCAACTGGTAATGCAGGACTACTCTGCTTTACAGGGCTGTCTATAATAGCATGTGCTTCTTTGGAGAAAAAAAAAAGAACTAAACTCTCTTCTGGTGCTGGTGTGTTAGATACAGTCTTTGTGTCTAAATGTGGTGAGCATATGAATGTGAAATGTAAGAGGAGATTTGCCAACTGCTGATATCTTTCTTATTTCTCTGCCTCCATATGTCTTTCCACTGGTTGCCTTTTACGTCACAGTTTCCATCCCCCTGCTCAGATGCTTTTATATCATCTTTGGAAGAAGGATCTGTGTTTCTCTAACAGAAGGCATGCATAATGTGAGCTACTTATTGAAATAGAAGCATTTTCTTGGACCATACATATACATTGATTCTGCTGAGCTCTCCTTTGAGTGTGCAGGTAGGGAGACTGGGGAGAAGAAAAAAAGGCATTACCTTTCATCTCTGAGTAGATCTGCAGTCCCTCAATGCAGGGTGAACTGCAATGGGAGCGTGACTCTGCAGAAATGTTTGTTTACATGGCAGAAAAATCATCCAAGTTGTGACTAAGCAGTTCATTCTGTTTACACCAATACACAGGATCATTTTCTATTAAACATGACTGAACCTCCTGAGGTGTGTTCAATACAAATTCTTAAATATTATTGGAAAATATTCAGGTTTGCAGTCAGGTACAAATTGTTGCATTGCTCCAATTGAACAATGCAAAATTCTATTTCTAATGCCTCAAAGAAGCAAAAGATTCTTTGCAGAGCAACTCTTAAGTAATAATCAAGTTACTGATGTAAACCTCTTGTTTAAATACCAGAAGTGTAATTTTCACATATAACTTGAATTCTGCGTAACTAAAACATATTTCCATCTAATATTTGTTCCTGGTTATAAAATATGTACAAAACAGTCATTATTATATATAATGTATAATGTCAAAACCTGCTAAACTCCTATGTCTTTTGGGCAATTAGAAGTCTAGTATCTGAGTTTAAGATTAAAATAAAGTTACTTATTCTTTAAAGAACGGGTTTTTTAAAAAGACATTTGTAAAATAGGTGCAGCTTGGTTTCTATAAAAATCTCCAGTCTCCATACAAGTAAAAAGAAATAAGGTGAAGTGATTTAGATGGGCTTGGAAGATGCTTTCTCTGGTCCCTCGGGTATGCCCCTCTGAGAGGAGCACACTGACCTTCAGCTTTTTGTCTGCCTCCAGCCAGCTTGCATCCCTTCACTGGGGCTGAAAAGAGTCTGGATGCTGCGTGGTAGTCAGATGTTCTTCTGCAGCATTTTCTGCATGGCTGACAGATGCCCTGGTTGTGCTGTGTTCTGACATATACACTTCTAGCCTAAAGAATGTTAGCCTCAGTCCTTTCCCACTTCTTGCATAAGTAGTGTTTGTGTAATTGGCTGATTAGCGAGGCTACAGGCAGGCATGAGCTAAAGACCTGACAGTAAGTGGCTTGGATGCGTATGCAGTCTCTAGAAATATGCATAGATTAAAACTTGCACTAAAGCCTTAGCTCTTCAGATACAGCATTCTCTCTCTCCAAGGTTGGGCTACTCAGTCACTTGAGATGGAGACTACTAGATACTCCAGTGTGCTCGGAGAATAATTTATTTTGAAGAAGCAAATCTATATTTGCTTTTCCAAGTGGGTATGAGGTACTTAAGAGCCATTAGTTTACTGAGTAAATCCTTTAGATTGCAGACAATCACTGTGGCTGGATATTACTGGAGGCTATAAGCAGAGGCTGAGGTGATGCAATGCACTGTATTTCTGATTAAAGATTATCTCTTTAGTTGATAGCTGGAAAGCAGTATTCTGACTTGTGAAATATTGCTGAGATAATGGAATTTGTAGAAGTGCAATGGGAAATTGTCTGTTATAGAGTCTGTGACTGTACCTAGACTGTGCTGCCTCAAATCCACAGGTGTAAAGCTGGCAGTGTTAAGCCCTGCCTCTGCACACAAAACGTGCTTTAAATAAAGACAGAAGCACTTGTGGAGGAAGTATCTATCCTGCCTAGAGCTGGCTTGGTTCATGGGTGTTTCACAAGTTCTGATGTTAAAGGGTGATGGGGGAGTGCCAGGTCTGGCTGAGCTGGTGGCAAGTGGAGGTGTCCAGGCGTGGACGGCTGGACTGAAGCTTCTGCCTGATTGAGGAGGAAACCTTGTTCACAGGAACAGGGGTTTCCCAAATCAGTTTTGGGTTTAGCCTTCCCATGTGTCTGTTTTAGTGAGGGTTTAGGTGCCACCTTTGTGAATGACCAACAAAGTCAGGACACCCCTGCAGGGTGTGTTGGCAAGCAGCTGATGGTTCATAACCTCATCCTTTTTAATTACTACTTCAATCCTGGTGTTGTAGTTTCTTATGTATCAGAATTGATTAAATCTTAGCTTTTTAAAGAATGATGTTTGTTTGGATAAATTATATGCCTACCAAAAATCAAAGTAATCAGTTAGCACACACTTGAGATTATTTTATGCAAATTATCTTAAGTTTATCAGGGATAACATTCTTGTTTCATTCTTGGGAGTATAAAGATGCACTTTGAAATGCAGACTAACATGGCCTAATAAATTTACCTTAACTGAGTTTTGCTTTACTTAGGGAGCGGGGGCATCAGGGATTACTATTTAAACCAGCTGAGAGGGTACAGAATATCTGCCTCTCTTAAAGATCAGAACAGCATCATAGATAATTGCTTCTTAATAGTTGCTGGGAGATATTGATAGAGAAAAGCAATGACTGGGGCATGTTTTATGGCTGTATGAGGTTTTGCTGGAATGGGAATGTGGCACAATCACTGTTTTATGATTTTTGTCAGTATAAAGAAACTTCTACAGAAATCTCTTTAATGTAGTGTATAATCACTGTAACTCAGAGGAGCACTGTTATTTGAGGGAGGATGGTTTATCTTGCCTATCTAGAGTTTTTTCTAATTATAGTGTTTTAAACAATGGCTATGCACTGTTGTTGTTTCAAAGCTGATAACTGCATTCAACTTGAGAGGAGTGGTGTTGGTTTTCCTTCTTCACCAGGTAGTGGTGGTCTTAGTAAGACAATGTCCTCACTATTATATATGTACTGCATGTTAAATGCTGGAACTTTACCCACATCCAGATATGTTAATGGTTGATCATTAAATACAAGTCAAGCCTTTCTTATCTTTCATCTGTACCCTGGGAACAATTCATTCGGTGTGGTCTGACAATGTGTTGAATGGTAATTAGCCACTAAGGAAAAAGTATCTTTGCAAAGTGCATGTTGCTTCTGTGAAGGGCGGGTGCATCTGCTAATGTCTCTCCACCAAACAAAAATATTATGCAGTTCATAGCTCCTACTTCTCTTATTTTTGTCCTCCACCCCTTTTCCTTGGCTTTACTTCTGTTGGTGAACAAACACTGTAAATTTACAGTCTTGGTAGGGAATTAGTGGCTTTCTCTTAAATAGCAGCTTGGGATGCCCTACTCGTTTTCTACTTGGGCTACTAGTCAGATAAAAATAGATATAATCAAACATAGCACCAGTTCTCAGAGGTGTGAGTTGCCTCATTTTGCCACTTTCATACTGGGGAAAATAGAGATAATGAATGAAAATGTTAAGAACCTCTTGAACCTCAGTGCTTCCTGATTAACAGGTAATACTACACAAAGAAGGCAACTGATGAATTTTCTTCACTTTGAAATAAGTTGGGTTTAGACTTTGCAGAAACCTATATGTACAGACCTGGGAACACTGATGGTTTTGATCACTTTATTCTGTGTTATTTAACTGTGGCTCTGTACTCCCTTTCACCTTCACTGTTCCTCCTCCCCCTGTATTAAACCTCTAGCAAAAGGTAAGATGATACAGATAAAATACACCTCAGTAAAATGAGTTGTCTAGCTAAAATAATATTGTACACATGACTTGTTTATTGTATCTAAACTTGGTTCCCCAGTTGTTCTTGCAATAGTTTGTCAACTGCGACAAAATTTCACACTTATGAAGGTGCAATAAATGAGTAAGAAGAGAAATTCAGGCCCGATAATTTCTGTGTTCTCTCCCAATCTAACTTAATTTAGATTTAATTGATAGGGTATAAAATGAACAGATTTTGTGGCATGCTGTGATGATTTAGATGATACAATTTCATCCAGAAATATTGTTTCTAAGAGTATTTATGGCAGGTTCCTTGACCTGTTGCTTCCTTTTCCCCTACTTAATAGTGGGGGAGCTGAATGCTGAAAAGACATCTTAACAAGAAAATAATACAGGTATTTGTCTGAGAAGTCCACTCTGCAAAGCAAGCAGTTATTTCTGGGAAGAATAAAACCTGATGACCACACAAAGACATCATGAAATTGAGGAAAGTAACTTCTTGAGCTGTGCTAGAAGACAGTAGTTACACAAGTTGGGTGCTTTAGGCATAGGTTCCCAGGGGGCAGTGCTCTTTAGAGAAAGAATTTTTCTCCTGTTTGAACCTGGGTCTGATCACTCCAAATACCAATTGCCTCACATGCATCAGATAGTTTATTTCAGTAAACTGACAGTGCTGTGTGGAAGAGGGGTAGGGGTGGTACTGAAGCTCTGGCAGCCATTCAGTTGAAGTGCCTGCACTTGACCAAGACCTTGGCAAAACTTCCCTTTGCCTCCCAGCAGTCTAAGCAGCCTCTCTGGTCTGGGGATGCAGACTCTGCTGTTCAACCTGTTGAGCTGCATCTACATCTCCTGTGACTGAATAGCAAAGGGAAGGACTTGAGACAGAAAGCAAGGTCTGTAAAGAGACTTCTATTTTAGGTTTTCCAGACCAGTGCCAGCAAACATGCATGTCACTAGCTGTCACACAGCTCAGGAATTTCTGACCTACCTGATGAAGCAGAACTGTGTAAAAGTGGTTGTCATGGCTTATTTTCTGCTCAGGGGGGCTGTTTTGCATGAGACAGGGTGGCTATAGCAGATTTTAATGTTACCCTTCAGAGGTACTGAGGCAGTGTTACCTGGTCAGCAGTTTCCTGTGGCATTTCCCTGGAGGGCAAAAACTATCTTCCTGGGTAGAAGCAAACATTGCCTGGCATCCAGGGTTTCTGTATGGTATAGTAGTTTAACACTGGCAATACAATCAGTGGGGCAAAGAGGAATTGTTTCACATTAGGAAAAGTATAAAGTTAGGTGCAGCAGAGTTTATGTATTGTCATCCACATTGAGCATTAGATTCCTGGAAGACAGGGGAGGTGCGAAGCAGCAGAGGGTGGACTGAGGTCTCTGGCTAAATGTTGCCTGCATCTTTATGGGACAGGTTAACTTCCCTTCTGGATCCTTTTTATCAAGGGTGGCACTAATCAAGCACAGTTAGTGTCTGTTTTCAGTCTCTGGCATGGAACTGAGAGTGGGGAAGGTTGTCTTTGGAGCTTGCGCATTTGCTGTTTCAGAGCTGCTGGTTAGGATGCAGGTACTTCCAGCTCTTTCTGGGGGAGTGGGAAAGGAATGGACAGGGGGCTCTTAAAATCATATTTCAGGGCTGTTTAAGTGCTACAGGCACAGGAACCTTTGTTATGTATATAGATTGTGGTCTTCAGCTCTTGGCTGCCTGCCCTTGCACTGTGGTTTGTTGCAGGTGGACAAGTATTTGGTGTTGTCACCTAGGCTAAATGGGTTGGAAGGGCTCAGTTACTGTGGGAGAGAGTATGGTGGCAGTTTGGAGCCCTCTTAGATGCTGCTAGCACTCAGGATTTCCAGCCATGTTTGTTTGTTTTTTTTTTAACACAGGTGCTGAAGTGTTTGAAGGACCAAGATGTTACCACTTCACCAACCTCCAAGGAATTCAGGTAGTACTAAGTAAAGGCAGAAAAATCCTGAGCCCTCAATTCTTGAGATGTCATTGCAACCATTGTGTGGTTGTCTCTCTGGACTTAGTGCAGGGATGGCTGTGCCACAGTTGCTGCTCTAATTCTTTTCAGGTGGTGGGGATGTCAATAGAGAATTTTGCAATGGATGTGTGCGTGTGAAGTGATACAGGTTAAAGAGCAAAAGAGTGTAGGGAAAGAACTTGGTAATATTGACAAAACTACTGTTGTGTTGAAAAACGTAATGATTGTCCATTAGGTTGTAAAGGATGCTGAAGCTTCTTTCTGTGCACTCCTATACTTGGCCTGAGCTGTCATGTTTATCTTTGCTACATTGGTGACAGTATGCAAAACCCCTACAAAAGGCTACTGTGCAGGCACAAATGCAAAAGATCTGACATGATTGTGTTAGCCGGGTGGGGGGCGTGGAGGTGGGGGTGGTGGAACCATCAATAACACAGGTTTGGCACTATGGCAGCTTGTTACCTGTTTTAACAAGTTGTTACATGTTTTAACAAACTTTCACATAGCAGCTAAGGAGGAGTTTGAAAAAGGGGTTGCATTACGCCTCAGCTGTGTCTCACTAGTGAGACAGACTTCAGTGGGGCTTATGAAGCTTTAGTGGCATGAATCTTGCTGTCACTCTAAGTGTTAAGCATGATTTCTAACTGCTTTAATGCATCTAAATACTTGCTTACAGGGAAGTTAGATGCTGCATTCTCTGACTCTGAATGATTGTAATATGTACTTACCAAGGCTTTACATAGCCTTGAGGCTTCACTTATGTGATGATTTCTGAAAGAGAAAAGGGGGTTTGCTTTCTCAAGTACCTTGACCATGAGGAAGGCAGAGGAGTGGAATAGTGTCTCTCAGCAGCTCCTATCCCATTACAAGTACCTTAAAAATGCATTCACATGTTCTGCAGTAGTTACATGGTTGGAAGGGACTCTGTGGGAGACTGATACTGTTCTTTTCTTCTAGTAGCTCGTTTGGACGATGAAGACATGACAGCAATGGCAGAGCTTCCTTTTCTCAAAGCTGATGTCAGAGAGATATTTGAAAGTAAGTTTCACGCTGTTTCAGAACGAAGTACTATGCTAGATTCTGCCTTTCATTAAGTATCTACTAGCTGATCAGAGACTCAGCATATCCCTGATTAAATACTCTTCCAGAAGGACAAAATCTTCCATTGGAGTCTGGGCACAAACATCATGGGTAATAGCTGATTTTGTAATTAGTTTATGACCACAATGCTTCATCTCCAGAGGTAGGATCTGTCTATTTCCATAAGCATTTGCTCTCTTGCATTTAAAAAACCCCAGCCTTCATTACTATCTTTTTAAGGCATTGGATTTGACATACAGTCAACAAAATTCTTAGTCTAACTGAATACGAGAAATGGAGATATCTGATTAGTGAAATTGTGTATGAAATACATGAAATCATTTGAATGTTTTTTTTAAAACCATGCCTTTCTGTGGAACAATTCTCCCACATCTGGATTGAAGAAAGTGTAATGGCCTTCATATCAATTTAGGCTGAGATTCTTATGCTTCTAGTCTAGCCCACTGCAAAAAATAATTGTGGGGTTTTTTTTTATGTAGGGGAGACAGCAGTTACCTATGGTTTGTATTGCCCAATGTTAGGTTGTGTGAATTTTTTAGGCTTTTCCTCTTCAATTTTTACTTTATCATGGATATGAGTTTTATGGAGGTGGGAAGGTGTCTAGTTTTCCTGCAAATTTTGAACAAACATTTTGTCTTGGACAGCAGACTTATGAAAAATATATCTGCCTACATTTTTATAGCCATAGGGGAAAAACCTCTGTGTTGCCATGTCTTAGAAGGATGTGAAGTTAAGATAGGTCATTATGAGGTCTGAAATGTTTTTTCCCCATACAGATGAATTTTGCTTGGTCTATAGAATTGATTTGCTTATATTTGCCTTAAAAAGTGGCACTTCAGTACAGCTGGACCTACTGCATCAGAAAATCTACACTCACTGAGGAAATTCTGTTCTTAGTTTTTTGGGCTTCTGTGGATCTTGCCTCTGTAAGAGGTAGCGAAAACCTCTTTGGTGTCTTTTCTGTTTGTATGCAGACAGCATGGATGAGGAAAGCATCTCTTCTGCAACTTTACCACAGAGGAGTCAGAAATGAGATGGGATGAATGTGAGATGTTAATATAGAGAACATGGCAGAAGCTTGGGGTAGAAAAAAGTGGGTATGTGGGAGGAAAATCCCATAGTGTGCACTATTCTTATTAGGTGGGCACATGTTGCTGTTACAGGATATATGAAAGCTTTACTGGCAAACTTTATTTTGGATATACTCAACTTCTGAGTCTTCGGCTCAGGTTGTCTCCACCTGGATCTCTACCTACCTACTTCTAGGTGGTGTACCTGCAGTTCCCTCATAAGGCCTGTATTTCTATACTGCTGTGCTATGAAATGGCATACTCATACTTTAAAGTATGCAAGACCTAAATAGGGCAGGAGAAGTCAAGCGCACATTGTTCTAGAGGCAGTGTTTTAAGCCTCAGGGGGGACTCTCCAGTGATTTTTAGATGAAGCTGTTTAACCTGGTTGGAGTGCCCTGTAGTGAGGAAAACCTTCGAGATGAACCTGGACTGAATTATTTTAAATTGTTCTTCCTTTTGATAGCTGTTGGGCTTTTTTTTTTTCAGTTCCTTTAAAAAATGACTTCAAGCCCCGAAGAAAGAGGAGGAGGATCTTGGAGAATTCCCACCATAGGAGAAGAAAGCTTCAGTGTTGTAGGATGAAGGCAGTAAAACGGGAGTTATGTAGGAAAAGGCATCGAGCGATGGGCCAGAAGCAGGTTCAGGTGGATGATAGTCCGGAGGGAGCTCAGCCAGTACAGCTGGAGCAAGGAGGAGACCATCTCTCAGCAGCACAGCTGCTGACCCTTGGTCAGCAGCTCCAGGGAGGGAACAATGTCCATGTGCAGCTGCAGAGGCAGACAGCACAAGAAGGCATGGCCCCAAGCATGGGACTGCAACAAATGGAGAAGGGATGGGAGGCCCCAGAAGTAACTGTGCAAGTGCGGCCTCAGAAGCCGAGCCAAGGATGGGAATCCCCAGAGGTGACTGTGCAGGTGCGGCCTCAGAAGCCAAGTCCAAGATGGGAGGCCCCAGCAGTGACTGTGCAGGTGCAGATGCAGCAGCAGGGCCAAGGGTTAGTTCTCCCACAAGTAACTGTGCAGGTACAGCCACAGGAGCGAGGACAAGGAGTGGCTGGTGTCAAGGTCATAGTGCAGCTGCAGTTGGGTCATGACCCAGAGAAGGTAACCTGTCTCCAGGACCATGGTGAGGAAGTTTTAGGGAAGGGAGAGCAAAATCAGGGAGAACCAATGTTAAGACCTGAAGGTGAGCAAGAACTGGCTGTGATGGGGCTGGTGCAGCAGAGTGCTTCAAGCCAAAAGCAGGATGAAGGAGAGGTGACAAAACCCCAGCAGGACTGGAGTCAAGAAGAGGAAAGAGAGAAAGTGTTGGAGCTACAGGAGATGCAGGTTAAAGACAAAGCCAGCCTGGATGGGATGGTGACAGAGGAGCAGCTGCAGGACCACAGAGAAGAGCAGGCACAGCTAGAAGTAGACCTGCCCCCACAAAAGGAAGGTCAAAGAGCTACAGAGATGGTGCAGAAGCAAGGTGATGCTGCAGAAGGGCACAAGGAGATAGCAAAGAAGGAAGACCTGGGACAAGAAGTGTCTAAGAAACGTCCACGAGAGACTCCAAACTATTTTGTCTCTATTCCAATAACAGATGATCAGGTATTTTGAAGTAACTGTTCAATCCAAAACAAATAAAACTAAACTTTTACTTAGCTTCTTATTTAAAAGTTACCTTGGCTTAAGAATCTGAGTGACCAAATTCTGCTCCCCTAACCGAAGTAGTACATTGGGACTGGTGCTGGGATGGAGTTTACTTTCTCATAGTATGGTGCTTTGTATTTGTAGCTAGAACCAGTATTAACTCCAACATTTTGGCTACTGCTAAGAAAAACAGTCACTTTGAGGACTGACATTGCCCTCTCCATAAGGTCTAAACAGATGTCTCTCCTCAATAACATCTTCTATTCTGTAATCTTTTATTTTTCCAGAAGAAATCTGTGGCTTTCACCATCTTGCATTGTCCCATCCTACACTGTTTTTCCAGCCGTATGTAGTGTAATAGAATTGGGTATTGATTTGTTTGTCTTTTTCCCCACTGAAGTTCACAATGGGGAGGATAATTTCCTCTCCTCTACGGAAGAGAGAACGGGGATGATCTATTCTTTCTTCTGTCT
This sequence comes from Nycticryphes semicollaris, assembly GCA_013400055.1. Classification (NCBI taxonomy): domain Eukaryota; kingdom Metazoa; phylum Chordata; class Aves; order Charadriiformes; family Rostratulidae; genus Nycticryphes; species Nycticryphes semicollaris. Next base: position 508,178 of record VXBJ01002098.1, on the reverse strand, counting down.
CTTATCCAAAAAACTCATGCTGATGTCTTAGGTAGATAGTTATTTCTGAGAAGCTGTGCATGGAGTCTGCATGATCATACTTCATCCAGGTATGCTGTATTCTCTGTGATTTCAACATTTGCAGCAGTGTTGAGAGAGCAACAGAATCTCTCACCTCCATACTATTAACCAAAGCACAGTGAATGGCAGAAATTCAAATGGAAATATTTTCTTCTAAAGACTTTGCAAGGGTCCTAAAACATTCCAGTTACCACAGTAAAAGTTTCTTCTGAAATGTCATGCTAGCCTTGCAGGGCTGCAGGCACTATCTTATGATTCATGGAAATAAATTCCAAAGATGATACAAAAGCTGTAGACGGATTTTACATTTTCTGAAACTAGTTATGCATGCCTTACTTGAAGCCCCCTAACTCCTGCATAACCTTATGTCTCTTTGTATTTGTATATTAAGAGGGGAAAATATTCACTCACCTGGAGCTACCTAGTCCCACTTTACTGGTATGAATTTTGAAGGACACAGCATCCTATTCCCAAAACTGTACTATCAGTAACTTTACTAGGAACAGGATTTTGCCCGTCAGCCTCCTATAGACAATTGTGACTTGCTGATGGTGATCTCTTTTTAGCAGCTTCTCAGGGTAGGCAAAAGTGGACAGAGCCCTCACTCTGTTCCAGCACCTGCTGCACCCCCCCTTGTCTGGGACTCTGCTCTTGATGCTGAATGGCAGCATCATCAGGTGAGACATACCCCATGGAGTGGCCCTTCATATAGGGGCAACAGGTGACACTCGCTATGCAGATAAGGGAGAGGAAAGCTTTGGGGTGCAAAGACAAAGACTTTCATCCAGAAGAGGCAGGCAGGAGGAAAGTAGTAATTTAAATTGGTACTGCTGTGTCCCAGCTAGCATGGGCAGAGCTGAGAAACAGCATAAATAGAGTGAATATATATGCATCTTGGGATTGTTTCTTACAAAGCAAATGTAGAAGGCAAAGATTGAGTGTTAATTTGTTTGGATGTAGTAAAAATATAACCCTTGGCTACAAGCTTCTGCAATTAGGTTATGGTATTTTTTTCCAATGAGGCTAATAGATATTGTTTGTTGCAATATATAACTTGATTCTTTTTTTTTTTTCTAGCTTAGGTTTCCATGCAGTATCTGGCATGACTGTATTTACACTGCTGAAAGGCAATAATTAAGTAGGAAGACTGGATCTGTTGTACATCTCTTCCCTTTTTTCTAGCACAAGGAGCTGCAGTACATTAGCTTGCTTTGCCAAGCTTTTGAGCTTTTGTTTTTACCTTAGTTAAGTGTAGAAACTCTTATGTATGTGTTAAAGGGAGATGTCAAAGGTGCCTTCCTCTTGGTAGGCAATTATTTGCTCTGGCTTTGTCTTGAGTGGAATAATCTCTGAAGGTTATCTGTAGGATGGCCCCATATAACTTTCAGTGATTCCTGCATATGACTGGCTTTTGAGAGGTGAATAAAAGTGCAGAGCACATCAGGAAGATAAATGCCAGGAAGGGAAAATAACTGTGTAAGCTGGAAGACAATGTTGGCAGAGGAACAAATGGGTATGAAGTGGGCAAAGAATAAATCTGGGCTGGAAACTAGAAAGTTTCCTGCCATCTGAGAAATTAGATCATGGAACAGCTTGAGGGAACATGAATGCCTAACTTATTCTGCTATTTTAATGGGATTTGAGTGCCCTGATATATGGCCGGTGACCACATTCTGTGTAGCGCTATGAATGTCCTTTCCTTCTCTTTTCCTTCTCTCTCAACTCTGCTCTTCCAGATTTCCCTCTGTCTCTGGCTGAATGCTCTGTCCGAGGTATTCCCAGTTTATGCTCTTAAGTGCTACCTTTAAAGGTGGGAGTGTCCTGAGACAGCCCTGGGTCCCTGGGTGAGGTTCTGTGAAAGAAACACTGAAGGGTACAGTACTGTAGATCTAGTATGTGTATATGTGAAGGATGAATAAATAAATGTGTATGTATACATATATACACATAGAATATATTTTGCTAACAACTTCAGATGGTTTTTTTATGTACAAAATGGAGGTTCCTGACCCCCCTGAATGGTTGCCTGTTGTACTGTAGGCCTTGTAGTTCCTTACAGAAGGGTTTTAAAGATGCTGTTAGCCTTTTGGGCAGAATTAATTGCCCTTAATTATAGTTTTAAGAGAGCTATCCAGATGATGGGGCTTAGGGCTGTCTCTGTTTTCATCCCTTTCAACAGAACAAAAGAAAAACCCTGTTGCAGTCCTGGTGGGTGCAGCAGCTCTTTTTCCTTTGTGTCTAGCAGGGCTCCAGGAGGCCTCCAGCAATGAGCTTGGGCTGGGGTGGATCTGGAAATGTTGTGGTCTTAAGCTTTCAATGCTCCATTAAAAGTGCTTCCTTCCTGTCCCCCACTCAAAAAAATAGCCATCCCATCAGAAACATACACTTTTCCATAAATGCTTACAGATTTTTCCACCAAAAGAGAGGTGTAGAGCCATGGTAGTCTATTCCCATGGGAGGTGCAGCAGAAAGTTCTGACGATGCATTTGTGAAGCTGACAAAGGGTAAGAAAAGACATTAAAATTGCTCTGTAACAGATATCTTCATGCAGGAATTTCCCTCAAACTTGACTTCTCAGCTGTCTGAGCCTTCAGCTGAGGAGACAAAATGATCTTTCTTATTTCAAGAGAATTCTCAGAAAGGTTGGGCAAGGGAGAAGAACATGAGGCTGTTTTGTTGAATTGCTGGCAAGACTTAACCTAGTCTGCTGAAGCAAAGATTTTTAGTTCATGTGGTCAGATGACTTGGCTTGATTCCAGCTCCATGTTTTCATGATCTAAGCAAATGGGCTGTAAATATCAGGCCATAACAAATTGTGTCTCAATTGCAGTAGGAATTACCTTAATAGTAATTTCAGCAATGTGGGTTTTTTGTGACAAATGGAAGATATGAGTCTGAATTCAGAAGCTTGCTGTTCATGTTTTCAAGTGGATTCTCTTAATTGTGTGTGGCTTTATTCTGATGTTTATCAGAAACTAGTTATATCAGTCTCTTTGGTGGTGCAGGTTGTGAGACTGGACTGCACAATGACTGCCAAGGCTTTATGTAGAAAGATTGCAAAGCAAAACTGTATTGACCCAGCTGTTTCAACATATGTAAGAATAAAGTGGATCTGTAGTATGTGTGAGCACCTAGGCATGTAAGACAGAACTTGCTCAGCGAAATAATCTGAAAATCTATTAATGACTTGTCTGTAACAAAGACTTCCACCAGGTGTTTAGTTTCTGTGTGACTGAATTCTTCTTCCCTCCTGCCTTGTTCCCATGACTGGCTTATAAACCTTAGATAATTTTGAGGGGGGGGGTGGGGGGTGGGGGTGGAAATCTTTCATTGGAGTTAGTTGTGTGAAGGCACAGGTAGACCTGGCCATTCAATTCTAGAAAATATCAATTCAGAAGCAGTGTGTTTACCCAGTTGATATACTTTGTTTGCTGTTACAGCTTCCTTCTGGGAAGAGACATCAGTTTAATCTGTGATCAAACTTGTAATCAGAAAATGGCATAAGATTAATTATGGAAATGCTTTTCAATTTCCACAGTCTATTAACAACTGACAACTGCATGAAGAACCCATTAATATTTACACAGTGCTGTGAGTTTTATTCGAAGATGCTTAGGGTCAGATCTAGACCTACTTAAAGATGTAGGGGATCTGGCTCCCATGAGAGCTATGACTTTAGCTTGTAAGCTTTAAAAAGGAGAACAGATCAATCCCTGAAAAATTAACTTTGAAACTGAAAGTTATGTGATCTGGAAGACTGTTTTGTGGATTCCTTGCTTAAACTTGAGTTGTGTTTTTAAGTGTAAGGCTTCAGCTTTATGAATTCTTCCATTAATACCTTAACACTCTAAAATGACAATATATTTCGCTGTTTACTGCATTGCAGATTCTGGACAGAATTGAAGATGTCCAAGAGCTCATATTCACTAAAGAACCCAACCTGTTGAGAGCTCTTCTTCCTGTTCAAACTATGCACCTTACTATAATAGTAGCTCACCTGGGAACAGAAGAAGAAATAAAAAAGTAAGAATCCTGCTAAATTCAAGTGTGGTTAATATTTCTGTAAATGTGGTAGCCTTACTGCTGCTGTTGTGAATAATTGTGTTTCAATGTAGCCTACACATAACTTCTTAGACTTTTTTTTGATCAGTTTCTGGCTTGTTGTCAATACCTGTGAGGAGACACCCTTACAAAAGCTAGATATGCTGCTTCAGAAGCTGAAATTTTGTGGATCTGACACAGGGTGAAGAGAAAAAGAAGCATAGCTGCAAATGGTACAGCTACTGTGTTCCTCTATTACTACCTTAAATTATCTCAATGGATGTAAAGTTCCCTGAGCTACTGCCTTTGAGAAACTACAGCTTTTCAGATGAGCTGTGTGTGTATCTGTTGGAAAACGTTAGCTGATAGGACATGTTATATTAAGAAGGAAATATAAAAAAAAAATCTGCCTAGCTCCTTTCCAATCTGCTCTCTTGTCTAGGTCAAGCTGTAGGCTGTCACTGGGGCTGTGCAAACTTAGATGGGGATATTGAAAAATGATAGGAAAGCTACCTTGTGATCAGGAAGGCTACAGTGTAGGTCTATCTTTTTTTTTTTTTTTTTCTCTAGGCCTTTTCTTACTGTACTATGCAAGGAAAATTGAGACTTCTTGGTGTGAGGAGGTGAGGAAGGAAGGGAAGGGAAGGCCCTTAGGTGTGTGGGAGGGCATTGCATGGCAGAGGTGGGAATCTAGTGAAAGCAGCCCTTTCTCCATGGTGCACATCAGCAGGGGAATGAAAAGCAGTTGGACCTCAACACCATATGAGTGTAATACAGGATCTGCTTGTGCATAAAACAGAGTGCCTAGCTGGAAAGATGTCAAAAGAAGCAATATGAATTAAAATCCAAACACTGTTCTGGCCATATAGGCAGCAACAGTTAAAGAGAATTAAGATGCATATAAAAGGTTTACATGTACCTTACTTAAAAATTTCCTGCTTTTCTGTACATTCCAGGGGCTTTTTCTGGAGGGTCTGGGGTGGGGGAGTGTGGTGTGTGTGGGGGAGATAGGAGGACTATTACATGGGCAAAAGAACCTTGCATGTACAGTAACTTGGCAATAAAAACCTGTGCCAGTGCTGCTGACTAGGCAGGCTGTGTTCCAAGGGGATAGGAAGCTAGTGGAGAGCAGCAATCAAAATGGGAATCAATTGGTTAGGGAGGTGTGTGGAGCTAAGTAGTGTTAATGAACTTCAGAGTGGATGTATGCCTGTAATATAAAAATAATAGGCATACCTAATGAAAAGCAGATCTCCCTTGCCAAATGCTTTTCATCCTCTATCTTCTACCTACCTACAGAGCTCTACTAAATAAGGCTGTAGTTCAGTGGACACTGCTCTGTGCTGTCATGTGAAAGACTGGTTCAAGGTGTTAGGCCAAGTATTTCTTGCTTCCCAGGGTAACAGCACTGCTGGAAGAGCTGGCCCACCAACTTGCAGAGGGAGGGAGGTATCTTCAGATCCCATGGCAGAAATTGTTCTAGCAACATTAATTGTAGCTTAGATGTTCTGGATTAAATGAAGGGGTATGTTAGCCATGTTTCTTTTTAAGGTGAAAGAAGTGAGATCATCTTCAAAAAAACTCATTCCCTTTCCATCTTCAGTCCTGTCCTCACCAAACTTTCATCTGCAGAATACCCAGGAGTCTCAGAAAGAGGCAGATCTTGTGGTATCATAGCTGAAATAACTGCAAAGTAGTAGTGAGGATTGCTCATAATGTTGACTGTTGGCTGAAGTGGCCTTTGTATACTAGAAACTTGCTTTCCAAATGGGATTAGCTTGTGCTGTGTGGGTTGTAGTGCCTGATTTCTCTTTGGATAATGCTACATAATTCTGAGACTTTTAAACAATTAAATGAATGTAGTCAAAAGTCTTTCTACAGCTGATAAAGTAAATGTGGCTACAGGAGCCATGGACTGATGTCCTTAATTATGCTGTAGTTTCTTAGAAGGACAAGGCATTAGTAGAAGGCTTCTGCTCAAATTTGATTTGAAGACTGATGGGATCCCTGTTCCTGAGACACCAGAATAAAGAAGTTACACCACCTGTAAAACTTCAGTGGGTGTTAAGTTGTTGAAACACTTGGTGCCCACACTTAGACACCTATTAGCTATACTTTTCCTGTGTCTTTAAGAAATATGGTTGAATTTGAATTATTAAATTATTATGCTTTTACATAATTCAATATTGAGCTCAGTGCACAGCAAGGTACACATCTAAACTTTGTTGAAATGGCACATAGAGCTCCAATCATAAGTGTCAATTTGATATTTTGTTAGCTGTCCTGGAACAGAAGAATATGATGGAAACAAATGCTAAATGTTCTTCAGGTGGGAGAAGAAATTTATTTTTAAGAATAAAACTAGTGAAACAGTTGAAAATGACAATGATAAAGTTTTAAACTACACGATACAAATATAAGTTCATTTTTAGCCTTTTTGACTCTTCAGAAGCAATATATTCACATATATTGGATTTGGCAGGTTAATGACTTGAATATTCACTTTGCTAGCAGAACTTACTTTAAATATATAAGATAAGGTTGAAGTTATTGAAAGAGGTAATGTGTTTAAAGTATCTGTGCATCTAACTGTTACAAAAGCATTAGCACTGAAATCTGGCATGCTTGTTACACCATACATAGCTCTGTAGAGTGGTCAAAATCAATCATATTGCCTGTTATTAAAAATATTTTTACATGTAGTAATTAACTTTGAAAATATTTTTTTAAGGGCTGTTCAGGCACTGAAGCAAAGCAAGGCTAAAGTGGAAGACCTTTTGCAAGGTAAAGACCTTAATATGACATTTCGTGGAATTGGACAGTTTAACAATCAAGTGATATATGTGAAAATGTTGGAGGAAGACCAGCAAATGCTGAGCAGAATTGCAGGTAAGCACCTAACCTGGCTCTACCACTTGTAGTATAACCAGTTTGTAGAGTCTGTCAGCTGTTGCAAGTACTGTCCTGAGCTGCTGTGCGTGGCTGCGATGTGCTGCCTTTCCTTTTGTGTCATCTTAGTTGTCAACTTCATATTTAACAATTGGGCTTTTAGCTCATGCTCTGCAGGATGAATTCTGTGTACTAATTTGGGACAGGTGAAATGCACAGACACTTGACCTGTCAAGACTGCACACAGCAAGGCTATCCTAGCCTGCTGAATTCCTTCAAAATTGGGGCTCTGTTCGTTCTGATAAACTGGAAACCTTGTAAGTGTTGGCCCCAGTTTAGTTTACAAGCACTTCCTTTAAACTGGAGCATGCATGAAATCATGAGTACCTTTGGGACAGGAGGCAACAAATAGTGGGGTTTGTCTGCATGTATGTGTGTAGCAGCAGTAAATCCCTCTTTTGTTTACACAGTAGAAGATAGAACAGAAATATGAGCAGCTTGTGTCCTCTGCTCTAGCTTCTCAGAGCACTGATGAGTTCATGAAGATGTTCCAAATCTTTGACCTGCTTATTTACATCTGAATGCAATCTCAGAAAGGCTTGGTATTTTCCCCTTCCTGCTTCTCCACCTCTGCACACTCCGTTCTGTTTTTAGGAGCTGCTTTAGCCTGCAATACAGAACCTCATCTGTGTTTTGGGCTTCCAACTCTGACAGAGCAGAAATAATCAATATACATTTTTTTCCTTGCTATTTTCATACTAAGCAAAAAGGAAGTATAGTTCAAGTAATGCTTCTCAGAAAGGCCTGCCAGTACAAAGATACTATGTAATCTTCAAAGGATGTAACTTTTCAGTGCAGTCTGTTTTCTTTCTGTTGAAGCAACTTCCTAGCTTGTCCAGCTCTTAGCTTTGATATAGAGTTCTGCTCTCTTCTCTTCCTGTTATTTTCTCTCTTAAGTAGTCAGTGTTGCAACTAGACAGAAGATGCCTCTTGATATGAAGAGCTTCTTTGCCTCAGCTATATAAAATTAGCCACTTCACTATCCATTACTTTCTGCTTGACTCTGGCTGACGTTTCTCTTACCGTTCCATCAGTGGCAAAGAATGCTGACTTGAAACGGCTCTACTTTTGTTGCAAGTATTCTGCTGTCCCTACTTACAGGGATTAGAACTTCAACAAACTTCCTCATACTCAAAATGTTTCTCTGAAAATCTTTAACACAAAATAATTTTTGCCTGGAAGGCAACTAAGTAGAAGGCACATGATGTAGTTTCCTTTAACATCAGATTTGGTACATCCCAACCCACAACAAATACATACTTCAGTGATGTTGAAAGCAGGGATTGCTTGACTGTTTTGATTACCCCCTTGCCTCTTCCACCTTAGCTATCTCCTCATGCACTTCTGAAAGATGCAGAAGTAAATACCTTCTTTCTCTTGTCTGACTACTGCTGTTTTTCCCTCTACTCATTGTTTTGCTTAACTGAGAATTTCATACACAGTGAATCATAGCATACATTATCAACCTTTACATGTTATTTTAGCATGTTATTTAATTTTGGTTCTGCAGAATGTGTTATGATGTTCTTTTTAAAATATTGGAGCTGCATTAACTCTAAAAGCCATTACTATAGTGGGTGGCAGATTCTTCATGTTCTCTGCCCTGGACAACCTGCATCTTCAGGGTTCTGGAAACCTGGTGTCTAGCTTCTAATCTAAATTCCTTTCTTAATGAGATGGAGGAGAAAAATTGTGATTGCAAGTCCCAGAAATATTCTGTCAGTGCTTGTGTGCTTTTTAATGCAATATGATTGTTCACTGATTGCCTGAAATAATTCCTTGACTGTGAGACAAGCTGCCAGTTTTCAAGCTGTTAACTCTGTCACCAATGGCTCTGCTATTCAGAGATGTAACTTCTAGTGTTGTTCTTTCTGTGTAATTTCTGACCATTTCTAGAATTTAATGAGTCTGGGGATTATGCAAATGTATCAATCTATTCTTTTAATGACATCTCTGAATAAATATTTTTTCTGGCTTTTTTTCTCATCCCCCTCTCCCTCAGCATGTAATTAAATTAAGTATTGCATAATGAATTGGGAATTTTTTTCTTACCTTTTAGTCAATATTTTTGGTTGCTTATGGGGTAGGTGGGGTTTTGCAAATGCTGCTTTTTTCAAGGGGCATGATGGGTAAATGATTTGACTGGCAAAGTTCAAGCTACTCCAGCCAGCTGCCTCTACCTTGTCACATCCTTATTGATGATTTGTCAACAACAGTTTAACCATTCAGCCTGCTTTAATGAAGTCTTTTGAACCTCTGAAGTATTCCTGGTACTAGAAAATATGAAAATAGGAGCCTGACTCCTTATTTGCTTTCACTCCTGCATCATGGACTTTGGTTTCCAAGTGGAGAGTTATCCTGTCTCTTGACCAATTAACTGTAGTAAATTGGTAGATACTGGGAATTATTTGGCTTGTGGCTTTGAAATGAGGTGCTGCTTAAAATGTCTTGGAATTTTCTTTGGATATTTATCAAGTGAGTTAGAGAAGATAGTGTCTGGAAAATTGAGTGCTACCTTGACATGGGCAGGACATCAGTTACAAACCTTGCTCCTAGATTGAATCCTTGAAGATGATTCCTAACCTTGACCTTTCTTCGACTATCAGCCTTTCTGATGAAAGTGCTCATGGCAGTAAGACCATCTTGCAGTAGTCCTGCTGTTTGGTAGGTCTGGTACAGGGTGATGAATGTGAGGAGATGCTAATTTCAGTTTTTTTGGTGTGTTAAATTCTACCTTGATTCCTCTTGTACATCTAGAGGTTATTTGCCCGGATGTGTAAAGATGGGCTTTTTTTCTTGGAGCTTAGAGACTGTTTCATGTGTTCCTTTGGTCTTGTTGTGTTTTGACCTACTGGTGTGGGAGAAACAAGATTCAATAATACAGAGGAACCCATCATGTTGATGTGTTTTCTCACAAATTACCAGAGAGACTTTAGGGTGTTATTTGATCCTAACTGTAACCACCTACTATCATTCTTAGATGTCCTAAAGTATCTGATGTCTGCTGGACCTATAGCCAGACTGTACCCTTCTGCAGTGGCAGCTGGGGGCCAGGTGGACATCCTGTAGGATATCTAAAAGGGCATTAGATGCTTGTTCAGGCAACTAGATCCTTTTCCCTACATATTTTCCAGCTGGAAAACATAAAACAGTTGCTTTGGCAAAGTGACCAAATAGCCCCAGCTGCTGTTCCCTCACAAATATTCTGAGATGAAACATTTTAATGTATTAATTAGCTAAACTCTAAGCCAGAGATTTGGCCTTGATACAAATGCATATGACAAACTAGTAAACACACATATAGCTAAATTTTCTGATAAATGGAAACAAAAAATTTAAGTAGGGTGATTTCAAGATATGTACTCATCAAAATATGTGTTATGCTGTTTTTAACACGAATATCAAGACTGGTCTTGCTTCTCCCAGTGCCTAAGCAATTAAAGAATAACAAAGGAGGCAAGCAGAGGGGTCTGGCAAGAAGGGCCACACATTGCAGGTTTTCCACGGTAGATGTTGATTTTTTTTTTTCCCCACTCTTTTTATTCCCTTCATACAACCAATGTATAAAGACCTCTGGCAGTAAGAAAAAATGCTGGAGAAGAGGTCCTAAGGACTCCAATATCAGCCAAGGCATTCAGTGTTTTTGGAGTTATACTTTACTCTTTAAGCACAACTTCAGCGGAAAAGCACTTCATCTTCTGAACTTGCAAGACTTGCAGGGGTCTGCCTAATGCAAGCTTCACCTTGCTGTTCTTGTGAGATTGCATCCCCCAACTCAAAGTTCATGAAAACCAAGGCTAGGGCAACTTGGCTTGACTTGCCATTACAATCCTTAGCTGAAAGGCCTTGAATATAAAGTCTGGAATTCCTCACAGTTCTTTCAATGCAGAATAAAATCATATTACTTCATAATTATGTGGCCAAAGTTTTTAAACTGACACTACCATAAATACTTTGTATCAAATAATCTGGGGAAGGAGTTCTATGTTTGTGACTCTTCCTTCTGAATTGTTTGAAGTGCTTCTGAGTTTGTAGTAGGCTTGTGAATTTTGCCACTTCTTGCAGGAAGCACATTGCAAAAAGCAATGAAAAGAGCAAAAACCGGGGACAACCGGTCCCATCGCACTCCCCAGCTGTGCTCACTGGGAGTTGTATCTTGTTCCTAGCAGGGCTGCTGTGGGTGTGTGCTTTTGTGAACTCACCCTTGTGACAGGTGGCCTGAATTCAGAAGGAATTGTTACAAACAGAAAAACTTGGTTCTAGTTTCAGGTTTGTGCCATGTGGCTGTATGTCATACACAATTTTGTTTTTATTTATTGTTCATTTGTCTGTGTTGCATGTGTGGTATGGTAACTAGCTGTGTGCTGCATGTTTTAACTGTCTTGCTCAAGAAAGTCATAGTGGCTTTGTCTAAACTTCCTGTAAATATTTTTTCTTTACTTCCCAACTGTGGTGTTTTTCTTACGTCCTTATTTTATCACTTTACCAGAAGCTGTGGAAGAATGCTTTATTGAAATGAATCTAGACATTTCAGGGAGCAAGGATTTCAAACCACATCTTACTTTCCTAAAGCTCTCTAAAGTACCGAGGTTGAAAAGAAGGGTAAGTAATGGAATTAAACTTGGGTTTGTTTTTTTTTACTGGCATCTGTTCTAGTAATTATTTTCCCTCTAACAAACTTCTTGGCCACTATATACTTAAGCAATAATCATTGCAACTAGAGAAAAACATAATTTCTACTTAAAGCTTGTATATATATTGGCCAACAATTGTTTGCTCATATCTGATTGGAAGAGATTAGGTCTCTTGCTCATATTGTGCATGGCTCTATGTAGAGTACAGAGCGCTATCCTTCTGCTGCGGCCAGTCAAATCTGCATGAAAACACAATGTCAAGCTGTTTCCATAGGGCAGGATGGCTTCTGAAAAATATTTGTCTGAGAACAAGATTAATGTCATGTTGGAAGCTGGGTTGGTGCCTTGATTTATGCTAGAAATGTGATGTGCTTTTCTAACCTTTACTGCAGAATTGTATGGGATTTTTTTATCACATACAATTAAAGTAAAAACCAACTCTGATTAGATTGCTCATTTCCCAGTGGAATATTGTCCTGCCTGTTTCCAGGAATAGTACTTGTATTTATGAGGTCAATATATTGCAAACTTGAAATGCTAAAGGAGCATGCACAAAGTGAACAGAAAATGATATAATAGCTGAAGAAAATGACCTTGTATTTGTGCACTTTGAGTACTTCATATTGACTTGATATTTGCCTTCTCTACACATAGTGCAATCAAAGTTGGACAGTACTGATCTGTGTTGGAGGCTTTCTTCTGTGTATGGGGAATTTCATGAGTACAGGCTTCAGCGATGTCTAATGCAAAAAAAAAATAATGCAAGAGTCATGTCAGAATTTGTTGACTTCTGTCCAGAGAATTTTCACACTTCCTTTTACTCTCATTTAAAGTAAAACAATAAATTGTATTTTCTCGCATGTTTTCTTCCTTTCATCTCTAGCACTAAATACAGCACATACTCTTGCACAGTATGATTCATATATGTAATCTACTTGCTTATAAATATATAAATAGAGCTTTGAATGTTTGACTATCAAGTAAGTGGGTAGCCCAGAACTGGATGCAGTACTCCAGGTATGGCCTCACCAGTGATGAGCAGAGGGGAAGGATCATCTCCCTTGACCTGCTGGCAACACTGTTCCTAAAGCAGCTCAGGATACCACTGACAGTCTCTGTTGCAAGGGCACATTTCTGGCTCATGTTCAACCTGGTGTCCACCAGGACCACTAAGTCCTCTTCTGCAAAGCTGTTTTGCAGTCTGCCCTCAGCCTGTACTGGTGCATGGGGTGATTCATTCCTGGTGGTAGGGCTTTGCACTTCCCTGTGAACATGAGTTTCTTGTCAGTCCCTTTCTCCAGCCTATTGAGGTCCCTCTGGATGGCAATGTGACCCTCTGGTAAATCAGCCACTCCTCCCTATTTGGTCATCTGGGAAAGTTGCTGAGGGTGCACTCTGCCCCATCATCCAGACATTTAATGAAGACATTTACTAGTATTGAAGCCAGTATTGATTCCTGGGGTACACCTCTAGTTATCAGCCACCAGATGGACTTTGTGCTGCTGAGCACCACTCTTCAGACCTGGCTGTTCAGCCAGTTTTCAATCCACCTCAATGTCTGTTCATCCAGACCATACTTCATCTGCTTGTTTGAGGATCTTGCAGGAGACAGTCAAAAGCTGTCCTGAAATCTAGGTGGAAAATATTCTCTTTCCTTGTCTACCAAGCATTGCTCATTTCTGTCCAGATTTGTTTACGCCTTAAAACCTTTGCTCCTAAAATACTGTTCTGCGCATCAGAGCCATGAAGCCAAAGGGGAGTATGACTGTATATTAAGATAGTTATTATGGGGTATGTGGACTGTGCATGTCTATGTACAAATCTCCCTGAGGTTAGTAAGGCTCAGCCCTAGACATAGGATTTAACATAAAAAAAATCAAACTGGAAGATCAGTGTTTATGTATTTTGACAACCGATGTGTCAACTGAAAATACTGACAGCTTCCTTAATCTCTTTCAAAACCAAAATTAAATGGGAAAAAGGAGGAAAATTGACTACTTCTATAATATCTCATTCCTGAAGACTGTAGGAGAGAAATTAACTTTCCTAAACACTAGAAGATGCCAAAGTATGGATAAGACTAGATATTACTTCAGTTATTATGATGCCATCTACTGGCTGTAATTACTTTCTTTATACCATAAATAATCTTGCTTGTAGTGAGGATGCAATTTCAGAACTTCATGCAGCTTAAGTCCTTATATCAAGCTTAAGAAATAATTACCAGCACTCTCTGTTTATATTTAAAGTCTCAAGAATACTTTGTTAACAAGACAGGTATGTAATCATACTGGTGGAGCAGCTGCAGACCTTGTTCTTATTTATGGGGAAGGAGGAGCTGGTTCTCTTTAAAACAGCTACTGCAACTGCATACTCTGATCTCAGGAAATTGTGCATCTTTGACTTTGGTTGTGTGTCTTAAGATCTCAAGAGACTGGGGAGAGCTTGGCTTGTGTACTATTTAGCTTGAATAGCTACTGAAGGAGCAGTACGTGATGTTTGTTGATCAGGTTCAAAATGTGTAGCATGCCCCTGGTATAAATATAAAATATGAGCTTTTCAGGTTTTCTGACCTCTCTCTTTCCAATGAGCCAAATGGGAACAGCTCACCTCTTAAGAGAATCCACTTCAGTATTTGTCTGCAGTAAGAGCCTTCCCTAGCACACAGAGGAAGAAGTGCTTTTGTCAGTGTGGGTTGTGAGCTTCCTAGCACTGGGCAGGCACTGCCTGTGCTTGCCTATGCTGGAGCAAAGCTGTGGATCAAGTGCCTCCATGCTAAAGTGGAAAACTTGTTCTTGCTTTTTATGCTGCTTTAAGTAGATTCACTTGGTGCACGTCTGCAAACAAGTGTGGTCTGCCCTGGGTGGTGAGAGAAGCAATGCTGCAGACTTACATACTTTACAGTATTTGGAGTTTTTTTAATGAAAGGGCAGCACTAATCCTGCCCTCTTCTGGCTGCTTGGTAAGTTATCTTCAATGACATGACCTTATTCAAGTTTCCATATTCCTCCTGAATTACCCAGAAAACAGCCCATGAGCATTGTACCTCTGCATTTAAGCTGAACTTGTACCCAGTGTCCTAAAGGTGACGCATAACTCTTGGCTATTGAACAGCCTGGCTCTGACTGAGGCACAGAAAAAGGTGTGCAGCTTCTTTAATAAAACTTTAAAATGTTTTGGTCATTAGGGATTGACATGTTTGGGTTTGAAGCTATTTATCTCTGGCTTTGTCCAGGTGATGCTGGCTGTTCCGGCCACCCTCCTGCATTCCCTATGCTGTGAACTGTGCACACCCATTTGCACAGAAGCCTGCTAAAAAGGCTGTCCTTACAAAGAAGGAAGCTTGTAAGGAAGCTTTTTGTTTGTTTTGTTTTTAATTATGTGCTCCTGCGTATTTGGAGGCAGGGCTGAGCAAAATGATTTGGGTCTTCTTGGAGGGAATGTGCTGCAAGGGGCTCCTTGGAACCTTGTTAGCTGACTTGCTTATTAGGTTAAAGGAAGGAGGAGACTATTCCCTATTGTTCAGAGATTCATCTGTCCTTCACTTCATCTCTGTATATGCCCCTGGCATATGTGGTTTGTTACAGGCTAAATGCTTTGTGGGAGCCCCTTACTTAAATTGGCAGCCTGTTGCTGACCAAATTAAAGCTGTGGGGGCTGTGGAATTGTTGGATTGCTTGTCCACCCCTGGTGACACATGTACAGGGGAGCCAGTGCTGCTGTGCTTGAGCTTGTCAGGGCAAGAATTGCAAATACAAGGGGCTGTTGATTTTTTGAATCTTGTCAGTCATAAATTGCAATGGCCTCTGAATGTGTGCCTTGATTATGGCAGTGGAAATTACTTTTTTCTTAATCTGAAATGAACAGGTAAACATCTGAAAACAAGTCTGCAGGACTAAATGCTTCCCTGTATATGCTGTGATTGCTGTAGCATTTGGCCACTGGGATACTAGCAGTGTTTGGTAGCTAAGAAGTGCTGGGGTTTTCTTTTTCTTTTCTTCTGGCTTGAGATGAGCTTGCTTTCACTATAAGCCACTGAGTTAAATTTCTTTTGAATGCCTCTTTGCTCACAGGGAAGAAGGCACATGAGCTCCATTTCTAACCTGTCTCTAGCACATAATTACTATTGTGGAATGGGTATACCAAGGAGAAGGATTAATATTTCAGTTGGTAAAGATAGCAATGGGGTGAAACTGAGAAAGTAAACTTTAGGTGAAATAAAAAAAATCCTCCTGAAAGCAACTCAGGAAACCAGGGAATGTCCTTTCAATGGATGTGGTGACCACGAGCTTGTTTGAAATACCTAAAATCAGATGTATGTATTTGAATAATAGTGGATTAAATTGGTCTGTTCCAGTGCCTTTGTTGGTATGTTTTTGCAGGTTATGGAGGGTGGGGCTGATGGGGAATTCAGCAAAAGTCATACTTCCTATAACTTTCATTACTGATGGTTGTGGTTTGTTTTTTTTCTTCTCAATATCAATTTAAATACTATCATACTACCAAATAAAGTTGACATTACTATCCTAGTGGGGGTGGTGTATTTTAAGATAATACTTGACATATCTTGTAACTTTATAAAGTACGTATTTGTGTGTACATATATGAAACATAGGTGTAGTATCACAAAGTTCTTTCAATATTTAGGGCTACAGAAAAATTTGTTCGGATCTGTATAAAGAATATGAAGACAGTTATTTTGGCACAGAGACCTTCAGTCAAATTGATCTCTGTGCCATGCGCAAGAAGAAGCAGGAATCTGGTTACTATTTTTGCGAGTGTTCAATTAATGTGGGCTCCCGTGCTACAGAAGAGAGTAAAGAGCAAGAAATGCAGACAGAAGGTGTAGGAGAAACAAGCAGTGAAGACCCTCCAAACAGCTCTGCAAGGGCTGAAACAGAAGCAACTGCTACAAGCTGTAAGCCTGCCTCATGTTTAGTAGTAGCTGATGATAAACCATCTGAAAATATTGCTGAGGCTTCAATTGCAAGTAAAGCAAAAGGAATTGATGAGGTGAAGGGACAGCCTGAAGCTACAGATGGGATGTTTCTTGCAGCTGGAGAGATCTGCTCAGAGTCAGTACTTGGTCTGTTGCCAGGAGGATCAGATACATTGAAGAGCATGGAAAGGGAACAAGAAAAAGCAAGGGTAACAGATGGCAGCTTGCAGAAAACTGAAGCAACAGAATATGCACCTGATCAGCCAAAAAGTTCAGGATAAGCTGTTGCCGTCCTTTGTGAACTGAACTCATGCACGGTGGTGAAGGCAAGCAACCACAGCAGTAGCAGCTGAGGTGGGGGTAAGGATGGTGAACTCATTTTTGGCAGAAAACAGTCTTTTAAGGAGACTGACAGATTTTATTCTACTTTGTTTTAAGGGAAGCAACGCTGCATATTGTAATGGTGAAACACTTAGGTCAAAACAAGAACTTATAGTACATACACTACAGGTGTTTGTGTGTATACAGGCAAATAAGTTTTGGTTTACAGGATTAGGCCCTTCAGAAATCATGCACTGATACCAAACTTATTGCTGCACACCCCTGGTGCCCAGATGCATACTTCTACCTCTGTCATATTTCTTCCTGCCTTGCTTCCCCTCTGCTCTAGACTTGCAGCCTGGACTTTGCTCTTTCCTTTACCTGCCTGCCTTCTCCCTGAGTAATGCCTAAAGACACTTCTTGCTTAATCCCTGCAGCCTCTCTGCTCCAACCCATGATTACACCACAGTCATTCACTGTATGTCTGTAAATGGCAGATGATTTTAGTTGTTAACACGCTTTGGTGAAAGGGAAGCTTTCCTTTGATTTTGTGGCTACTTAATGAGAAAATTATTTTGCCTGACTTGTGGAGATAGTATTTTTGGAATAAAATGAAGTTTAAGGCTAAATATTTTTTTTCTTTAGATAAAGGAGAAGAATAATCCATCATGAGTTCTTGTAAAGTGCCTTGTGAGGGAAATGAGGCTCAATAGCCTTTTCCTAAACCAAAGTTATAGTATGCATGTATACACGAATTGGTAAAGAACGGGATAAAATAGGACCGTATTCATTTCCCGCAAGAAGAGAGAAAGGGCTTCGAACCATCTCTGGGGTTGAAGTTTCCTCGTTTCGCTTCTGCGGGCGACCTGCAAAGGCCTGCCCTGCCTGCGGGATGGGGAAAGGGTTTTCCCTGTGGAGCCTCATGGCAGAGGGAAACCAGTAGATGGCACTACTGGAAAAACAGCTGAGGCTGGAAAGGGAGCCGGCTGCCTGTGGGGCTTCAGCGCTCCCAGCAGCTTCAGGTATCTGTAAAGGGGGTGATAAAGGCGGAGGAAAGCAATCAGGATCTTGGAAAACGACTTGCTTCCCTTTTCT
This sequence comes from Nycticryphes semicollaris, assembly GCA_013400055.1. Taxonomy (NCBI): domain Eukaryota; kingdom Metazoa; phylum Chordata; class Aves; order Charadriiformes; family Rostratulidae; genus Nycticryphes; species Nycticryphes semicollaris. The sequence goes on along the minus strand of VXBJ01002098.1, from coordinate 490,139 downwards.
GCTCTAATTGCTCCTTGAAAAGCGATATTTAGCCTTCCAAATGCTCCATCTTTCCTTGAGGAAAAAAAAGTGTTTAAAAAAAACAAACTTGTGATCAAGTAGCTTCCCCCATCACCCCCCCAAAAAGTCATAACATTAATTGTGGAGCTTCCCTACATGGTGTGGAGCAATACACCTTTGGGCAGAGGGCCTAGAATACATGTGTTAATTCAATATTAGTGTGTTTAAAACTTGTTCAGCTTATTACCAGACTCTCTGGAGGAGAAAAAAAAAAAAATCAAAATCCTGTATTTGTGCCCTTTCAATAGTGAGTACAGGGGAAACAAAACCCACCAGCCGCTCACTGTGCAAGAGGAAAGGGAAGGCTCTGCATTTAATGAACCTGCTTTGTACTCGGCACCAGGGTCTGTGTCAGATCTCCTGTGCTGCAGTGCTTGGCAGAGTTTTTATTTCTTTGTGTCACTCCACTGAAGGTTGTGGGCTTTCAAAAGGCTGTCCCCAAATGGTCTTCTAATTCCAAATTCAAGAGTAGTTATTCCCAGCTTCTCTGGGGTCTTCAAATTCCAGCTGAACTGTTTAGTGCTACAGGAAGACTTCAAGGTTAATTTGGAGGAGTAGTTAAGAGTGGGACTTCCATAGAGCATCTCTGTATCAGCACTTTCTGGATTAATTTATTTTCTGGAAAAGTTTGTTCTCAATGTACATTGAAGAAACAGTATTTCTTCATGATTTCTTAATTCAGTAAAAAAGATAAGCAATGTCATTTGTCTTATGAATTTAAGTGGATTCAATGGCCTAGGACCAAGTATGCTTTACAACAAGCTGTACTTCTTGAAAATGTTAATTATCTTTTTATAGACAGATGGCACTGGAGTGTAGCAAATGTGTGGTGAACCTGTACTCATAAATGTTTGGGTTTTTAATGTGTACAGGTTCCAATTTAAGTTTAATTTTATTTTAGGATTATTTTGATGATTCTAGGGTAATTAATTTCACTTATCTTGTGAACATAATACACTTGGTACATTAAGTTAAAATAAATAGTAAGTTGTATCATTGTGATTAATCTTGACAATTTAGAACAGTGCTTTAAATCAAATATCTACAAAATACAGTATTCAGCTCTTTAGTCTCTAATGATAAGCAAGTCAAAACAAGGTTCTATAATGCTGTTCAAATCATAACAGCATATTTTCAGCCTTATGATAGAGAATATAATATCTTGAATTTTTTTTGGTGCTCTCCTTTAGCTTTGAAGATCTATGCTTTTGTTCCCTGGTGTTTTTCATTCAAATTAACTGAAATATATTTGATTATTAGACCCTTCTGATATGAGTAGGGCAGGTGGGAGACAGTTTCTGAAATAAAAATAACTTTATACTGCTGAAGTAGATTTAATTGTCCTTCTTTATGATTACTGTAGGGAAATTACACTGTGAAATCTAGGACCAGAAGTGAGTTTGATTCATTCTTTATGATCCCTGCATTTACTGTTCTTCTATGACTTTTTTTTTTTTCAGTTTATGGTCTCTAACTTGCCTATTTTTTTTCCTTTTAAGCATTTTGCTTTATAAGAACTAGTAGTTTATGTAGAAGACAAATGCAGTCTGCTAATTCTTTTTCTAATTGAGTTTAGTTTAATATATCTTGAGTTATTGAAACAAAGGTATAACATTGGGGTGTGAGATAATTTGAATTAAATATTACCCAATATTGCCCACTGGCTGTGATTTCGTGATATTTTTTTTCTTTGTTTTGGAAAGAACTAAATGCTGAATTGTACTGCAACGATGATTGTTTTCCAAGTAAGTTGAGAGGCAGCTTTGACAACACTACTTCCTTGCTTCTTGGCTGATTTTAATTGGATGTTTGTTAAACTTGCTACTCTAATAAACAGGATGTAAAAGCTAAAGGAAAGAGTGTTCTTTAACTACCTTATCCTGAATATTCTGTGATTGGTTGCTGGTAGGCACCATTAGATGGGCTTTTTGTATCTGATTAGCTGAGGCAATTCTTGATTCTGGACTTCACATTTTTGGGGGTTTAAGTGCAACTGAGTAAGAGCCCTATATTTCTGGGTTAAGTTTAAATAAAGGTTATACTGGTTAGTCCATCTGACTTTCTCTTATTATAGTCCTATACTTTCTATATATGCAGAGGAGACTAGGATACTTCCTCATTTACCTACACTTCATGTCAGGAAGATGCCAGCCTCTTCTTTGGGCACAGCAGAGCCATGAAGGTGGTAGTTTTGGGCTAGAGCCCTAAGATCAGCTGGCTACAGGCATCTTAAATGCCTGGTCCTTCAATTAGGAGCAGTTGGTTCTAGGGGTGAGTAGCAATTTGACCTTCTTGGGGTATTTCATGTCCATGTGTGTGTTCTGCTATCATTAGCTTATGACTTCTGGCTTGAGTATGCCATATAATCAAAGCCCTATGCTGTTTCTCCATGTGCAGATAGGAATACTCCCTCAACTCAAAACCTTTGCCAAAACTTGCTCTTGTTCATCATAAACTCTGATACTTAAACCAAACCCAACAACCCACAAATAATTTGCAAAAATTCCCATGAGACAAAAACCCTACTTGACCTTGAAGCAATTCCTTGTGCAGTCCTACACTCTTGCATTGTCCCTCTGACCCCCAGCTGAAGGACTGCAGACACTTAGCCAAGAAAGGGGCTTGCTTATGGTACCCTGGAGTGTTGATGAGGGTGGATCAGATCAAAACTATGGATTTTTCTCTCTTAGGAAATATTTTGGTTTTCTCATCATATTGTCATGAAACTAAAAGCAGATGCAGGACTGAAAGACACTATATGTGATAAGTACCCTTATTCAAAAGGCCATTTCTTTGGGAATATTTAAACTGGCAAATATTCTCTTTGTGGAAGTGACTATTCAGAATTAGAGCCAGAAGGATACGTCAGGGGGCCCGTTAAATCCCAAGCAACTTAGCATGATTGCATTTTACAGTTTCCCCTCTCCAAACCACTCCTAGATGGGCTTAAATCCAGGCACTTTATAGGCTGGCTTTCTACCATGGGTTTTGGTCACTGACCTGAGCAGCAGAAACATGGGGGAAGTCTCATAAAGAGACTCTAAAAAGCCTATATATTTAGATAAATTTTTCACACTCACAGGAGAGAAACTAAGTACTTTCTAGAAACTAATATATTTTAGGTATTGAATGTCCACCTAAAGCTTTCTTTTTTTCTTTTCTGGAGGTTGACTTTTAGTCACATAAATAGAAAACTGCTTTTAAGATCAGCTGAAAACATTGATAACTGCTTCCTGAAATGGTTTTTTCCAGATTTCAAGATGTGGAAACTTAAGGTTTCTCATCTTAAATTTCAGTACTTGGATCCGAGGTGGAAAAACAAATCCTGTTATTAAGCTGGGTATTATACTACTTCAGTAATTCTATCTTTAAAGTGAAAACATGAGCAAATTGCTGCCTGGTTGTTAGCTAGCCTTTCAGCCTTCAGTTTCTTAAAATGAAGAAGAGCAATTATCACTTGTATGTGATCACTTATAGTGTTTATTAACACTATAATTACTAGTGTTTATTATTTATGATAGTTTATACATCTCTTTAACTGAAATCCAGTGTTTATTACCTATTGATAAGTGCCTGGTTCAACTTTTATGCTGTTCAATAAGAATAAAATAGTGACACTTTTACAAAGTAAATGCATTAGGGAGAAGCGGCTACACTCTGTAATACACGTGTAAAGTTCATGTGAAGTTTGACTTGTCTCTTTCCTAGGCAAAGAAGCTCCCCAACTCTATTTATGAGTAGTAAACAGGAATTGAAGACCTGTTGAGGTCTTCCTGTGTAAATCCTCTTTAGGTAGAGTACTAAGCTTTAAATGCTGGTTGGTTCATAAGTATTCTTCATAAGTATGTTGAGTTGAGGTGAAATCCTGCTTGGATTCCAGCTGAGGCAACACTATCAATGACACCAAGGTCTTAGCTGATGCTGTTGAGACCAGACCAAAACCCCAATGTTCTGCATGATAAATGCTGTTATTGATAATTGGCTGGAAATCTGTTTGATGAAATAAATTTAACTGACAAATGCATCCTGGGTTGCAGCAGGAAGAGTGTGACCAGTGTGTCAAGGGAGGTTATCCTCCCCCTCCACTCTGCCCTGGCGGGGCAGTGTGGATTACTGTGCTCAGTTTGGGGCTCCCCAGTTTGAGGACAGGGAATGCCTGGAAAGGGTACAGCAGAGGACCACCAAGATGATTAGGGGCCTGGAACATCTCTCTTATGAGGAAAGGCTGAGGGACTTGTGTCTCTGTAGTCTGGAGAAGAGAAGATTGAGGGGGGATCTGATCAACACCTATAAATACTTAAAGGGAGGGTGTCAAGAAGAAGGGGCCAGTCTTTTTTCAGTGGTGCCCAGTGAGAGGACAAGAGGAAATAGGTACAAACTTGAACATAAGAAGCTCCATCTAAACATAAGGAGGAACTTCTTCACTTCAAGAGTGGCAGAGCACTGGAGCAGGTGCCCTAGAGAGGTGAGAGGTGGTAGAGTCTCCATCTCCAAAGACGTTCAAAACCCTCCTGGACAAGTTCCTGTGCAACTTCTAGGAGGACCTGCTTTGGCAGGGGGTTGGACTAGATAGTCTCCAGAGGTCTCTTCCAGCCCCATATCATCCTGTGATTTTGTGATGCTTTTCACATGAAAAAAGCTGTTTTTTCTTAACACTTTGCCTCAAAATAAAGTGAATACAATGTCTTGATCTGAGCATGATGCTTTACAGAATAATTAGTTCTTTTATTTGTATAAAATCTTGATTTTTGAGGTTTATCCTAGGGGCTGTTACCTCTTTGCTGTGGTGACCTGTGTGAAATGCAGCCTGCACAGATACCAGCTGATTGAAAGGGAGGATGAGGTGGCTCTAGGAGATTCCACAGCTCTGCTGGCAACAAGATTTTCTTCTCTCAGGTTTAACTTTGTGGAAGAAATCTTTTTGCTTTTGACTGGCTTTACTGAAACACCTCAATCAGCCTTTGAGGCTGAAATGACCCTATCTACTAATTCTAAACATAATATGACCAGAAATTATTAATTAAAAATAAGAAATATAATTTCAGCCTAAAAAACTGAAAGCTATTAGGTACTGTTTGCAAAACCTTACAAAGGGATTTATAATAAATTTATCAGGTTTGATAATGTTCTCAGTCAAAACCAAACAAATTTTGATCTTGGCTTTAAAAAATGGCATTTTTAAGAGATGTTTTAGCACATTTTAACTGGAGGTGTACTTACCTAGTGAAATGTGCCTCTCAAAAACTAAAAATACTACTTCCCCCAATTTTTGGGAGCACATCTTCATAGAATCTGCATATTTGCTTCATTATCCCATTGCGAGACCTTCGTTTAACACTGCCTTTTCCCTTTGTCATTTAATTTTTATGCTAATCCCATTTTATTCTTCCTCCACTTCATTTATCTAGTTTGGCATGGGGTCTCAGACTTCTGCCTCTTCCATGCTGTTTCTGACTGTGTCTCCCAGCTGGAATCCTTTGCTCTTTTTTTTTTCTGGGTAGCAAACATTCTGCAGCAAGGACAGTACTTGCTGCACTGTGTTCTCTTTATTCCTAGGATGTTTTCATGGCTCGGCCTGTTGCTGCAGGGCAGGATGCCCAACATCACTCCTTCAAGCTGGTAAAAGCTCTGGGCTAGCTCTATTTTGGCAGCTGTTAGTCTGCTGCTTGTAAGCCCATTTTGCTCTGGTTCGCAGAGCCCCTGTTGCAGTGGGGGTACTGAGCCTTCACAAAGTCTCTGAGCTGCCGTAATCCTACTCGGAATAACTGAGTAAATGTACTGCTGATTTACTGTAAATGGAAAGTGGAGCCGGCACAAAATGGGATTGCAGCAAATGCAGCAGTAAGCGTGCATCAGGGCCTCGCAGAGCAGCACTTAAGCAACCAGCCTCTACAAAGGGTGGTACAGGATCAGACAGAAAGAGCATAAGTTCTCCTTATGGTCTTCAATTTATGCAGATGACACAGAGAACCAGCAGCAAAATGCAGCATTTGGTGTCATGGGATGTCTTAGAATCATCAAATTGTCTAGATTAGAAGGGCCTTTCAGATTATCTAGTCCAACCATCAACCAAACTAATAAAAAACATCACTAAACCATGTCTCTAAGCGCTATGTCTACCTGTCTTTTAAATGCCTCCAGGGATGGTGCCTCAACCACTTCCCTGGGCAGCCCATTCCAATGCTTAAAAAATGCTTAAAAAAACCCTTTCAGTGTAAAAAATATCCAACCTGAACCTCCCCTGATGCAACTTGAGGCCATTTCTTCTTGTTCTTTCACCTGTGATTTGGGAAAAGAGACCAACCCCTGCCTCTCTACTACTTCCTTTCAAGAAGTTGTAGAGAGTGACAAGGTCTTCCTTCAGCTTCCTTTTCCCCAGGCTGAACACCCCCACTCCCTCAACCTTTCCTCATAAGACTTTTGCTCCAGACCCCTCACCAACTTCGTTACCCTTCTCTGGACCCGCTCCAGCACCTCAATGTCTTTTTTGTTGTAAGGGGCCCAAAAGTGGATGCAGTACTTGAGACGGGGCCTCACCAGTCTCTTATCTCAGGCTGGCTCCAACTTTGGACAGGTAAACATAGCCAGTATCAATGTGATGTATATAACAGGGGGTGGAGAGGGAGGAAATTGTTCTGCCAGATTGCCATTCCTGAGGGTGCTGGGGCTCCCCTGCAAGGTGAGCTCAGTGATGTCGAGGCTGCTGCTGCCACCAGTATCCCAGATCCTCACTGAAGGATTGGAGGAGCTGCAGCCTGCAACTGTAGGAAATGTTCTAGCAGTCTCTGGAGGGGCAACATCCACTCAGGGCACAAGGACACCCCAGCCACTGTGGCATGGGGCCCAAAAGCAATGATTTAACAGTAAGGATCACCCTGATACAGGAATTGCTTCTGCCTTAACTTGGGACCTTTCCCATGTGCCTGACTAGGAGGTGGCACCAGTGAAGAAAGTTCCTCCCTCTGGCACCAGTGAAGAAAGTTCCTCCCTCTTCTTGAGGTGCTGCTACTTTCATGGGCTGTGGTGGGCTCCTGGGCATTGTCTTCTGTTACTACTGGGGTTTTCTTTCTTATTTTTTTTTAATTTTTGGTGTCTTGTGGCAGGTTCAGTGTAACCTCTCATTTCAAACAGCTCTGATTATCATGGTTATACCTTTAAATTACTGCTGTGATGAGATCAGCTATTTCCTCATTACCTTCTAGGACACCTGTTTTACCCTGAGTGCGTATCTTTCTCCATGTGCTGCACCAGAATTTCAGTTTTCAGCATTTGGCTTAGTTCTTTAGGCCGTGTAAAAGTAGTGTATTTCAGTTGTGCATAAACACAATGATTTATATATGTTGTGTTGCTGCAATATGCAGATTTGAGCACGTGTAACATAATTGCTTACACTCTTACACTCTGTACTGTAACAGAATTATTCATTTAAACAAAAGCTGATTAAGTTGTAGCCTTTGACAGATGAGAAACAGACCAATGCTCAGGACTCTTCTTGATATAACAAGGCCTGCTAACACTACTGCATTTCAGGACGATAAAACCCATGTATTTTAGAGTCATGAAGACTTAAACAAGCCCTATGTTTATCAACCGTAGACTTTTTAAGAGAAAGCTGCCATTTACTATGTGTAATACAAATACTGTATCATTTTATGTGGTAGGAAAGAAAGCAAAAAAGATTAGGTGATCCAGCACTGTAGTATGGAACTTTTATTGGTATGCATTTGAAATGGATATATTACCTGCTGATGCCACCCAGGATGCTTGAAGCTCCTGCTGACAAAAACCTTCTTCATCTCCTACATTGTTATGTGCATTCTGTTATTCTGTTAAAGAAGAAATGTTTTTGGAGCCCCTAAAGATATTTAGGGGTAACCTTTATTTTCCCTACAACTTATTAGCATTCCAACTGCTCAGATGAATCCACAAATCATTTTAAAATAATTTGAATAACTTATGCTTTAATTTCCTAATGTTTTGATGTCTCAAATCTACCAAAGTATCTGGCAATTTTTGAACACCAGTGGGGTGAAAATTTCATCTCTAGCAAGAGATTAAATTGTTAAATGGCAATTCTATGTAAAGGAGCTATTGTTGAACCAAATCTT
>VXBJ01002098.1:471293-481897 GCA_013400055.1 Nycticryphes semicollaris | reverse complement strand
CCGCCCCCCCCCCCCCCCCCATGATTCTATTCTTTTTATGGTGGCAGAGTTACCTGAAATATATTAGTCTAAATTGTCAGTGAGACTTTTCTACAACTGCAAACCAAACCAATACATTCTACAGATCATTTTGGATATATACCTAATATGGCTTGCTGGAAAACATTGCTGTCAAGAAATCTGTTGCCTATATGAGAAATAATTCAACCTGCTGGTTAATCATTAGACAGCCCTTGTTTTCCTGGGGTGGTCCAGCTTCCCAGGGACAGGATAGAAGCCTAGGAAGGAAACATCGGAGTGAGGTGATGGCTTGTTTTTGGCATCGTACTAGATTCTCCAGTCCAAGAGAATGAAAGCTTTTATTTCCCTGCTTCCATTTGGCTAGGATGATGCTAGCAGAGCTGCAAAGAACTCTTATGTAGGCTATGGTGAGTTACAGTGAAGTCAGTGACAGCTATAGATGGGAACAGCTGAGTGCTACTGCCGATGCTGCTAATGCTGTGCAACTGCAATATTTTGTTGTTCTTCTTTTCCTCACTTGACAACCCAAAACAGCAAGGACAACTGTAATAGAAACTTCACTGATTTGCTGCTTTTCTTTGCCCATCATTTTCAATAGTGCCTGCTTGGTGACACCAGTGATGATGCAGCCTGCAGTTTTGTTGGCTTGTTTTGCTCTTTGAGTAACTCCTGGGGCTCATTAGGTGCTGTGCTGGCAGCTGACTTACAAACTGGTGAGGGCTAGAAGCTGCCATTGCTCAACATGTGTCCCTTTTTGTCTCCTCCCAGATTGTCAGTGACAAGCATGGATCAGGCAGAGGGCTACTGAGGCATAGTGCTGCTGCAGCACTTGGAGCTCACTGATCCCACAACTGTGCTGTAACTTTTATTCTGGTTTTCTCCACTGTATGCCAGAGGAGAGGCAGTAGATCCTTGCAAAAAATCTTGCTACAGAAGCATCCTCACCTTTCCTGCATGTGAGTCCCAAACAGTTACACCGAAAATTTAGTTTAAGGGTCTAAGAGAAACAACTTCCTTCCACAGCTTGCTTGTATTAGTCTCTGGTGAGATGGTGAGAGACGCTGCCTTAGAACCTGTCTTTGTTTCAGTGCTGCTGCTTCAGATGCTGTACACATTGTGAAGACAGACACAAGGAGAAGAACTCTCCTGTTTCCATTTTCAAGCACCAAGGCAGCCTGGACTGTTAGTTAAGTTAGCAGTGTCAGCAGACAGATTTATATTTCCAAAACCGCCAGAGCTGCTACTATTATCACTTTATGCTGTGTTACCACAGTGAACTAGAAAGCAGTGTTAGATTTTACCTGTTCTCATTTTAAGTTCCTTGTTTGAAACAGAATAGCATCAGTTGCCTAATATTGCTTGTGCCCTTAGATATTCTGCAGGGAGGCCTTCAGAAACTCTTATGCTTTTGCTAAGTTATTTCCTGTAATATTGTGTGAGATGAGTCTGAAAGTGAAAAAGATTAGCTCTTCAGTGTCTCGCATGCAGAAAGAGGGTGTTATAAATATGAAGCATGGATCTTCTGCTGGAGGACAAGCATCCAAGGCTCTGTTCCACAGTAGGCTACTTGCGTCGTTTGGAAACATCACTGAGACAGATATCTACATGCTGTCATCGCTGCATACCGGTGCTTATATTCTCCTCCCTTCTAAAAAAAATAAGTCTGTTCTTTGCACAATTAATCTGTGGCTATACCTCTGTGTTTTGTTTTTAGAAGGAGAACAGTTGCGCTCTGTGCCTGAGGCATATTAGAGAGAAATACATTAAGAACTGTGAAGTCATTTGATGTTATTTTAATAGGGACTCTATAAGCATTTAAAAAAATTGGTCTTATTAGGTTCTGAGGCCAAACTGCATTTCCTTAAAATTAATTTTGATTGTAAAGTCAGTGAAGTATAAACATGGCACATCCCTCAGAGAGACCTAAATTACACTTCAGGAAGGAGGGAGGTGATTTTATGGTGTTGCAAAAGTATCATGTTAGCTCATTGGGGATTTATCCTGATGGAGTTGCCTCTGGTGACTCTTGTGTGGCATGACAAGACGCTAGTTTTCCAGGCCTTTGTAGGTAGTATTTTCTGAACCACTACCATAAGCTTTCATGCTGCTCTGAGGTGTGAAGGAGCTGCACTGCACCCTGTACTAAGCCACTTATGTTTGCAGAGCTCCATCTCTTACCAGAATTGATAGTCCTGTTAGGAAGACCTACTCCTTTACAAATTGCTCATTTAATTTATATCAGCAAAGCGGGACCTGTCCTGGCATGGCCTCAGCCTGCTCCCAGACAGGCTGGGGAAGATGTGTCAGCAGTGTTCAAATCTTATGAGTAGTGATGAGCAAAGAGCAACCCTAGGATATGTGATGGTATTGCACTGTCCTAGCTTCTGTGACAGTGACTATTGCAATGTCTTACCTTTTAGAGTTCACAGGAAAAAAACAAAAACACCTCAACAACAACAAACCAAACCTTGATTCATCTCAATAAATTTAGATATTCCAGTAAATATTGTGATAGTTCTTCCGACTGTTTTGCAATAACTATACCCTGGCCTTGTGGGCTACGATTTCATTAGGGTTCATCTAAACCTTTATGAAAATAATATATTAATCACTTGGATGCTGAACATTCCCCTTTTACTTGCTATTTTTTTACTTTAGCCATGAAGCTTAGTGTGGTACTGTCTGCTTCTCTAAAGCCAAACAATCTCTCCGCATTTCTACTTTTCAGTCTGAGAGTATCAGCTACATGTCCTCACTAGAACCAAAATTGTCTGGGGAGAAAGGAAAAAAGAAAATTCTGAAATAAAATCAGTAACATTATACTCTCCCATGGAAGGTTTTTTACTGTGGCTGTGAGACTGTATTTATCCTCTCAGATTGTGCCTGCAGGTGCTGTGCATCTTCTTCGCTGCATGTGGGCCCAAACTGAAAAATAATAATTAAACACCCTGGATAAAGCATTGTGTTATTGCTATTGACAGTCTGGAAGAGTTCATAGAGACAACATTTTTTTTTCCTGAGGAAAAGTTTGATGTATTTGCTCTAGAAGAAAAAAAGGCAAAAATTTCTGTAATTTTATTGATTATAAACCTTTTAATTGTCAGCTACCACTGGGCACTTGTATTTTGTGTGGGTTTTGCATAGCAAGGTCTGATTTCTGGCTAGGTTATGGCCAGAGGTTGATTGTTGTTTTCTTTTCTTTCTCTGCCTCTCTTTTCCCCTTTTCCCATGCAGAGAAATGTGAAATTCACATTTTCACAAGAGAGAAATCTGAGGGACTGTAATATGTTAACGAGGCAAAGCATTAATTGGTGTTCTACTTAAATTATTAGTAATTCTCCTTTCCCACTATAAATACAGTCCTGTTTTATTGCATTCACGTGAACATGTTCTTGTTTAGAAAGAAAAACTGTGAAGTGTTACCAAAGTCTATTCCTTGTAGCGAAATCCGGTAACCTTTATCATTGTGCCATCTGTGCCATTGTGCCATACTTTTAATATAAGTTATTGTTTAATTGAAGTCCTGTTGCTACTTCTGCATAAACTGTTTTGGCTGTTATGGAAATCCATACTCTGTCTCAGACTGCAGACTTGCAACTGTGTTAACAGGTACCTAATTTGAAGTTTGTACGTGCACAATTACTCACTGTTCGACAGAATCAGTCCTTGAAAAGGCTGTTAAAAAATGTATCTAAACAATACATGGTAATAAATCTGTGCTATAGTCTTTCGTAGTAGACTTGCTGATATGTAAACAGTTGGGAGTTTGGTAAATCAGTGCAGTCTGGTGAGCCAGAGATTTTAAGTACTTTGCTAGACAACGAAAACTGAGCCAGAACTGGGTTACAGTACAACCATGTCAGTAGCTTCTCCAGGGTCCTGAGGATTTTGTAATAAGTAGCAGCACAACTGAAGTACAAGTAGGGCATTTGCCAACATCCTCAGACTGGTCCAAGCAGCATCTCAGCCGTCTTCCAGCACCGGCACGTTAAACTAACTTGCCCGTCTTGAATTTTAAACTAAAATTTCTGGCTCCAACTCCACCACCGCAGAAGTTGATGAACAAATAGTTTTAATCAATAAATTTGCAAAAACAATGTGAGATTTTTTGATAACTTGCAAACAGAGAGAAGCAGCTTTCTCTACTTATTAATCTATATGTCACAAATCTCTTCTAGCTGCTGTTATAAAAAATCCAGCTTGACTGATGAAAGTTCATGGTTCACACCTTTTTTGGCAACACAGGAACAAGCTATAATTTAACTTAATGAAACCAAACTCTCTTGTAATTTTGTTATTCAGAAAGCTTTGTAGTAAATTAATCTTCAGAATAATTATTGGCCTGCTTTATTTTCAATCAATCAGAGTAGTACCCAGAGGCTTTTTTAAATTTGGGTTTTTTTCAGAGCACACTATAGATTTGTATATAAAAAGAAATATCTGCTAAGAATGTTTTAAAAAGCATTTGTTTGCCCCCTCAGAATAAAACAAACACCTGCCACATCTTCACAAAGACCCCGCACCCCAGTAAGCAGCAGCTACCGCTCGCGTCTTCCCTTGCAAAGCCACAAAGGGTTTTCATGTGGAAAATAACAGAGTATACTCAGTGTCAGTAACTGGCATCTCCATCAACACCAGGTAACGCTGCTCAGATACTTCTCACAAATCTTGCTGGAAGTCACAAGAGAAGCAACAGAAGTGCAGGACCATTGCTCATAGCGAACTGGAAGTCCTGTGCAAATGCCAGTAGCAGCTGAGCTGCCCACTTGCCACTTCATGTGGCACCTAATCCAGCCCATGCCAGTCCAGACAGTTTTAGGACATATTTTCGACAGCTGTGTGCTACCAGTTTGATAGCAAAAAATGCCACGCTGGTGTTCATATTATCAATTTATCAGTTGCCAGTGACAGGAAGAAAGATATTACCACCTGCATGTCTCTGTTGCTCAAGAGAACAAGCACTTTCTGCTTCCCCGGTTTCAGGACTCTGACATGGCAAATTGTTCTTTTTTCTTCTCCTCTTTTCAATTAGCCATATTGAATAAAGGATTTTGCTAGATTAATAAATTCACTTGCATTTAGTGATCATTATATTCCATTTTGCCATGGGTTGTAATGTAAGTAGTTAAATACGTAACTAAAATTTTAATTGCAGCAGAAAGACTCTGGCCTACATATTGTATTTGTTTAGTGTCGATTTTTCTTCCCGTGGTAGTGAAATGCCACATCCATATTTAAAATCCAGAGTATTGACACAATCTTCTGAGCATATAAAGCTGTTTTGCCAAAATAAAAGAGTGCCTGCCGTGCTGCAGCTACAAAAATGAATCAGCTCATCAATTTACCAAAAATCTGCTTACAGACAAGGCATTCTCCAGCCTTGAGGAAACCTGATGCTTTTCTCATGCAGGAATAAATCCTCACCAGGCTGAAGTCAGTGAGAAACCCGTGCTGACTTCAATAGGACCAACTGCTACGAGGCTGACAGGGCTATCATTATGCGTTAAAATTAAGCTTATGCACATGCATTCACACTTAGGTACTGTAAGAACAGAAAGGCTTAATGCAACAGTTATAAGGGAAGTGAGAAATCTAGAAATAATATACTGCAGTTTGAGATTAATGTGTTACCAAAAAAAAAAAGAAATCTAATTTTAATAGGAGGTCAAACCTTTAAAATATTTTTTTCTTTAGCATGTCAAAATCTCACATTTCTTCAGCTGTCACAGAGCACTATTAGAAAAGGCGACAGAATCTATTGATTGAATTAAAATGTGGTTTCTCAGAGACTGAACCAGTATTTATCTTGAAATTACTCCTAAATGGTTAATTAGCCACTTAAAAGTACAAGAAAACCTTTGGTCTCATAGAATCACTATAAACTTTCACAGTATATAAATAAAAGGTTTCTGATATCTGTAATTACTTACCAAAAATAAAGGAGTGGTTTATGTGGCAGTTTTGTTTGTAAATGTTTTATTAAAAAAAAATCTTTTAATGCTATTAGTCAATACATGTGTAATAATACTTAATAAAGTATCATGTAGTAGTAGGTATTTTGGATTCAGGAATGTAATGGTTTTAACTAAATCATCAGAGCTCTGTTCTGCTCCAGTCTCTTCTAAATTGTCTTTTTTTCCCCCAGAATTTAAACAAACTCATTCTTTGTCAAGGTACGTCATCCTTAAGGCCTTGCAAACTTTTTAGTGTTTGAACCAAAACAAAGAGAGAGCTCGGCTTTCTTGATCTGAAGACCACGTTGCTCTTGAGCTTAAAAAGGTGCCTGCAGTTTTCAAGCAGTTAGTGGCAAATCAGCAAGAAAGAAATCAGAGGAGAAGAAGGGGCACTTGGAAATCAAAACAGTAAAGTGCACAGCTATACTGTCCGAAATTGTATTAATCTGATCCAAAGAACTCACTGGACTGTGGATATTTAATACAATTTGGCTTGCATGGAACATACAATCACGATCGGACAGAAAGGATTTTCTTTTTCTTCCTGACGTCATCTACAGGATTTACTGAATTCCATTTTCAAGGGTGACATACTGCAGCTCTTTGGATATTGATCAGTTTCCTAAGTCCACAGAGATGGAGAAGGGAGGAAGGTGTGAAAGGTTGCAAGGTGTCCTCGTGCCTTCTCAGTTCTGTTTAGATGCCAGTACTCTCCAGTTCCCCGTCCTCCAGCCCTAATGCAGCATGCGACCTAGAAATCATAAAGAGTTTATCTTTATTTGTGTACTGTCTTTGTGTTTGCTGGGATTGCTCCCCTGTTTGTTCTCTGCTGGTAGCCTTGAGAGGGTCCATCTTCTCAGCTGGTTCCTCCTCACAGTCCTGGATTTTACTGGCTGGGGTGTTGGCAACTGACTCCAAGGAGGTGCCTGCCTCCTCCAGGTGGCTGTAGCCCTTATTGCTGCTGGAAGGCTCAGACTGGGAACTCTGGGAGTCCATCTTAGTGATGGCAGGGGGAGTAGAAGGGGGTGACGCCCCGAGGTCCAGAGATTTGGAGTAGCTAGATGTCTTTACCAAGAGGCTGGAGTCTGGGCCCCTGCTGACAGCTGGGGACTGAGGTGGCTCAGGGAAAAGGGGTCGCCTGGCATCAGGCAAACAGCTGGTGCTCTGACGCCTGAGAACCAGCTTGTGCCTCCTCATCCAATAGCCTCCCTCAATGCGGCTGCTGCTGAGGTCAGTCAGGCTGAGTTCAAACTCCCCCCGTGGGATCTCCCGAGCTCCCCGCTCACCAGGGGGTCTCCGCCAGCCTCCCCCTCCGCTACTCGGTGCCAAGGGCAGGAGGGTGAAAGCACTGAGCGAAGAGCTGACAATGGAGCTGGCTGTGCTGCGTCGGCCCCAGCTCTCTGGTGGGCTGCAGGGTGGGCTGGTGACAGTGCGGCCAGCAAGGGCAGCATGCTCCTGGTAGATGCTATACACAGCCTCGGCCAAGCTTGGTGGCTGTGGTGGGGTGCAGAAAGAGGAACGCCGTGGTGAAGATGCCAAGTCTGGTGGGGAAAGAGAGACACCCAGTCCTGGTGGCCAGGAGCTCCTGGCCAGCATGGCTGCAGCGCCCAAGCCTTCACCACCAGGCTTTAGCTCCAAACCCTGGGACTGCACGTAGTTGACAAAGCCGTTAAGAGGAGCTGAGGCTGGAGTGCCTCCATCCTTGGCCCGCAGGCTGTGGGCATCGATGACAGTGGAGTAGAGGTCCCGCAGGTTGATGATCTTGGTCTTTTTGTCACGGTTCTCATGCAATACCGCATTGGCGCAGATGAAGAGGAAGATGCCGATACCCATGATGAGAGGCCCCAGCACCTTCAGCTTGTCTGAATGCAAGTAGCTTGAGAAAAGACGGAAAAGGAAACCCACTGAGGCCTGGGGGGACGAGGAAGTGGGGGGAGACTGTGGGGACACCCGGGTGGTTGCAGTTGTGGAAGTGTTGGCTCTGGGGGATGACTCTGGATGGATCTCTGCATGTGCCCATTCCTGGCTCCGGGAGTGGTTCTTGGGGGTGCCACCCTGTGGTGCCAGCTGTCTGCCCCCACTGAAGCTGCCTTCTCTGTACACCTGGTTGGGCTTTGGCCAGTAGCCCACCACAGCCAAGGCAATGCCCACCAGCAGTACCAGGATGCCACAGAGGGCAATGAGCCCCGAGAGAGAACACAGCTTGAGCTTGCCTTTCACCACCACCACATCATTCTTGCGCTTCTTTTTGGTCTTGCGTTTGCGTTTGGGGACTTGGCTTTGGGGTCGCAAGGGGTCCTGTTTCCTAGCTGAGATCCTCAGGAGGCCTCCAGTGGCAATCATGGCTGGCTACCCAGAGCACTGCCCCCTACAGCCGCTCCAGTTCCTGCAGTGAAAGGGAGAAGAGAAAGGGATGAGGACCAGGGGCAGACCTGCAGCACATGAGGTGTCTCTGCTTACTGTTCCTCATTCAAACTCCTGCTAATTGAAAAAAAACTCAACAAGTGGGAAGGGGTTAACATCAACAGGACATATGCCCTTGCCCAAATAGCTCTTGTGTGTGAGAAAGATACAGGCAGACTCACAAGACAGCAAATTAAGCAGCCCTAGGAAGCAAAGCAGCCATGTACCCCACTACACTCTTGTTAAAGAGTTAATTAATTTCTTTGCAATCCAGGTAACTGATAGAGGGAGTGGTGTCTGTGAAACACCACCACCAAAAAAAAAAATAAATCTTGCTGGTGTTAGAAGGAGCTTGCAAAGCACTGGAGCTCAGAGAATGCTGACGGCCTCCCTACCCTGAGCCCCACTGCCCAATGAAGTCTGGGGTTATGCTGCACACTGTGGTTAATGATGTCACACAGGATTTGAGAGATAGGGGATAAAAGGAGGAAGGCAGTATATTTGATCTATAGATACCATTAGTTTCATTAGATAATTGACATATTACTGGGGGGGGAGGGTTAAACATGTTACTTGCCTCTCTTAAATAAGTGGGAAAGGAATTATTGTGAAATGCACAAGGGAAACGTTTGAACATGAGAAAGCAGTGCCTTGTGAAAGTTTCTTCCCTGTCATTTGCGCTTGATCTGCAATATTACAGAAATTCACCTCCTGCCTACGGTCCAGAGACATCCCTGGTTTGGGAACATGTGTGATGTTCCAGGTAAACGTTATATAACAGCAGCAAATTCCCTCAGTCACCTTCCTACCCCCAGAAAGGGGAGATGGTGGCTGGCAGGTAAGAGATGGCATGTCAAATCTTATTAAAGGAGGAGCAAACCCATGGGAGTCACCTGGGGAAGCAGCAATGACTGCTTGTAGGGAAACTGGCAGGGGACTGAACATTGAGTGTTTATGGCTTTTGTTTTACTGGATCATCAGAAAGCATCTCTCTGTTCCAGTGATCTGAGCTGCATGTAGGAACAATTCCTGCACTGTTGCAATTCTTTTTGAAAGATACTCCTTTATGCTACCAAGGTGCCGGATCCCCTTCCCCCTTTCTGTTTCCAAGTGTCCAATTATTTTTTCTTTGAGGGAGCAAAAGATGACAGCAGCAAATATAATACCATTCACAAAGTTCAATTAATTGCACTGAAAGGTGATTAAGCACCTAAAAAACCCGACAACCTTGCTTCCCTTCCCCCGTTCAGCTTTTAAATCTCTTTTTTTTCTCTTCTATTCCCAGATTGCTATATATGTGGTAATTTTGTGTCCCATTTACTCTGTATTTTCCCCGGAAAAAGAAGGGTGTTGTCAACGAGGACATGGTTAAATTACTCTCCGAGGTACTGCAAGCTCAAAACAAAGAGCAGAGACTTGTCTTCTCTTTCCTATCGAACTACTTTTAAAAAAAAAGCAAAAAAAGCGCTCTTTGTTAATGCAAAAGTGCGATTACCAGGGAATGCTTTGCTTTAATTACCGGATCGTTGATCTTAGTCTTTCTACTGCCCCATCAGCCAGCAGCCCGTCTCCTCTAGCACGGCAAAAAGAGATGGCAAAATCGTCCCCGAGCAGCCTTCCCCGTTCGGCACTCCGGCAACGGAGAGCGCCGAGCTCGGCATGGGAAGGAGGGCACCGCCGGACCCACCGGCCACGGCCAGCGACCGCAACGCCATACAACAGCCCCGGACCCGCAGGGGACGGAGCCACATCTCGCACCAACCGACCCCAGCCCACCGCCGCCGCCGGCTCCTCCGGCGACCCCTCAAGCGCTATCCCGGACCCGGGTCAGTAAAGAGCAAATACAGTTTTAACAGTGGGAGGCGAGTTAACCCCTTCCTACCCAGAGAGTCCCACAGACGGCGGTTCGCCGGCCTCCGGCTGCCGGGGCAGGGGCCGCCACGCACCTTTATACCGGCGCTCCGGCAGCTGACCCCGGGGTGCCCCGCGGGCAGGACAGAGAGGTCGCGTCGGCTGGGCTGGCCCCACAGCTCCCCGCCGTCGGTGCAGGACTTTCAGCCTCCGCCCGGCCTCCCCCGCCTTCGACCTCGCGGCGTCGGTTGGGGGTCGCCGGCGGCCGCTCAAGATGGCAGCGGTGGGGGGACGCGGTCACTTACCGAGGAGGACCGGGGGAGAAGTCCGCGCAGGAAGCGGCCGAGCCGCCGCGGGGAAGAAACTTTCCAGCCC
>VXBJ01002098.1:367922-471165 GCA_013400055.1 Nycticryphes semicollaris | reverse complement strand
CCACGCCCCGGACTCTCCTTCTCTTCACCCCCGCCTCGCTCCCCCCCGCGTCCGACGAGTGGGTGGCCGTGGGTGAGGTGCCGCCCCTTATCTCCTCCCGTTTGCCCCGACCTGGGCCCTCCTAGGGATGTCCTCTCCCGAAGTGCCTGAGGTTCCATCCCGTCCCGTCCCGTCTCCTCTCCTCTCCTCCCACTGTCTTGATCCTTTCTGGGGTCCACCAGGTCTCCCGTAATGGGATGTGGGAAGACTCGTCTGCCTCCTTTACACCAGTACTGTCTCAGCAGCCTCAGGCTCAGCCACCCCACTTTTTGGTTTTTCTTCCCCCGAGTTTGCAGGAATGCCTAGGGAGGAAGTCAAGAAGCAGGTGAAAAGATGAGGGAAGAAAGGGGAAGAAAGAAGAAAGTGGCACCTGAGATATGTCAGTGGTGTCACTCAGGATCTCCCATTTCCAGCAGGGACCGAGAAATGATGTTCTCTCCTGAGCTGCTTCATGAAAACTCTGATTAAATTGAAGCTATCACCTAAGTGAGACATAATGTAGCATGTCCCATCACACTGCTTCTCTTATTCATGAGAGGAGATTAGTGCTGATTGCTCTGGTCGAGCCTTGTTACAGGTCTGCTGTGAGCTAGAAAGGCAAATCTCAGGCAGGTGAATACAGAAATCTCATCCTTGGGTTTGCTTCTTATGTACGTTGAGCGGTTTTCAGGGGTGGACCAAACCCTGCCTTTTTGACCTGTGACGTTGGATTCCTCTTGAAGCTGGGGTGTGACCTAGCCTGGGTCAAACCAGCTCTTTTACCTCTGCTTGTCCTTTTCTGTGGGAAGATTACTCTGTTCATAAAACAGCCTGCCAAAGGGGCAATAAAGAGAATCTTTATGGTCTCAACATGTTTTTAAAATGAAAGGATCCAACACAGATTGGAGGATTGTCAGCAAGATTATGCATATTCAGTTAAATAGTACATATTCCAGCCTCAAAAATTCTGCAGTTCTGTGAATGTTCACCCAGACTGTGCTATTACGTGTCTTTCACCCCAACCATCAGTGCCTGGTTTGAGAATAAACATATCTTAAAGCAGCACATATGCATTTTAATGTCATTTGCAGTTTGTCTCAGCAAAATCACTTGGGGCATGTTTCTTTTAGTACATATATAACTTTTGGTTATGCAACAGGCTTGAAATTTAAGATTTATTATTTAAGAACTTCTTTTAAAAGTGTGCTTTGAATGGTCTTGGTGAACCCGAGTCTTCTGACATTCAGTAATTTGCTTTGTGTTCAGCCCAGACTATCAGAGAAAACCAAACATATCACATCTGTTTCCACTGGAGACCTGTATCACATCAATAATGCAGCATCACCAGGCTCTCCCTGAAAGGCTCCTGTGTTAGAGAAAGAGGGAGAACGAGAGTGATTTTTTAAAGGGCAAAGAGCTCTTTTCCCTATCTGAGTCATATTTTCTATTTCTGTCAAACTAACCCATTCTATTTAGCTATCTTTTTGCACAACAGCCTCTCCATATTTTCATTGCTAAGGTTTTGAGTGATTAGGCTATCATCACATTCGCAGTTTTCAAATTACTCTTTGCAAAACGTGTTGCAGGTGTGGCCAAATCCTGGAAAATGGGAAGGACGTTCTTGGAGGAAAAGCTGCAGAAGGTGGTGTTCCACGGTAGTTAGCAAGGCAATCTTAATTTGCTCTTCGTGGTAGGGACCAGTGGTACAATGGCAGGCTGAATCCCACAGAGCAACTTACCTTGTGCTGAGTTGCGTATCCCTGCCTGTCCTACAGATTCTTCTTAACAAATGCATTGAGGGCTTTAATGAAACATCTGTTTTACTTTTAGTTCATATGGATTCTTGTGTTGCCAGAAGTGGAATAATTGCAATAGGCACCTTTCCTGTTGGTCTGGTTTACTGGTTGCCTGAGCTGATTTGTAACTGTCTGTGGTTGTACTGACTACAGAGCGCTGCTAGCAGGCTCAGCTCCTGCCTTAGTTCTCACTTTCTACATGATGCATGCATTTATCATAAAACTGTGGTGAACCTAAATAATTATTAGGAATTCCGAAGAGGTTATTTGACATGGGTTTTCCTTCTCCTTTCTCCTTTCTTTCTCCTTTCTCCTTTCTCTCGTTTCTCTTTTCTGCTTCCGCTTTCCTGCCTCCTTTACTTTTTTCTTTTTTCTTTCNTCTCAAAAAAAAAAAAAAAATCCCAACTTTTAAACCTATACTTGCTTTTGTTAAGTTGTTTGAGCATAAGATGTTAACCTTCATGTGGTCCTTCTTGGAACACGCTTCAGTACAATGCCATCAATTTTAGTATATCCACTTTAATAGGTTCCACTCCAGGCTGGCTGTCCATGGCAGCTCTAATCCAGGAGGTGCATAGCCAAGTTAATACATCTCAGCCTTCAGCAGGTCCAAGGTCCAAAAACAATTCAAAGGACAACCTGAAGTACTTTGTGTACTTATCTGAAATACCGTAGCATCTACGAGTTCCAGCCATGGACCTGCAGTTCCCAGTGTAGAGACCCTACAAGACAAAACCAGAGAGAAGGCCCTTAAATGATACACTTGCAGTCTGAGCTCAAGATTAAAAGGATAAATATGAAGAGGATTGTTAGAGGAGTAATATTAAAAGCATAAGAGAGAGAGGTTTTGCACAGGTTTCCTCTTTTCCCCAGTGATTTATCTTTATGATTTCTCAGACATAGAATAACAGAAGCATTGAAGCAACAGAAGCATAGAAGAGCAGGAGCCATCTCGACCTATATCCTGCTAGCAGAGGGGTCTCCAGTCATAGCAGAGGCTTTAGCCCGAAACGTCATTTTAATTGTAGCTTACTTAGCTAATTATAATTAGCTAATTAATTACAATAATAAAATCAAAGCCATGGTACATTTTGTACATATGCATCACAGTATATTGTGCTACATGTCAGGGGTTCCTAAGGTTATTGCTGGAAGTCACAGATTCATCTTAGTAGCTAGGAATGTTGTAAGACCATCACTCCCAGTCCGGCCACTAGTCTCAGGGTAAGTATCTGGTTTGTCTTACCATAGCCCCATACACTTTGTCTGTTTCTTTGTTTCCCATGGCCGTGTGGATTCTGTTATGATTACTGGTGGAAACTCTGGTATAATTAATGATAATTTGAAAACTGATGCAGAGAATAAGAATAGCACTGGGAATGAACTACAAGAAATCATCCTCACCGAGAAAATGTATGTTTGAAATCCTTACAGGTCTACATCTAACACAATGAATCCACAGTGTGTATTAGATTCTTCTGGCTTATTTGATATGTGGTAGAATCAGAGGCAACTTTTCATTGTGTAGTAAGCCTGAGTCTAGATAATCCGCTGAGAATGAATGGCAATTTGCATGTCTGCTCTTCTTTCAAAATTAGTTATACCAGAGATAGACATTGCTGGGAATATTTGCCAGGGTGAAGGAAATGCAGAGCCATGAAATGTGGTGATTGAAAGGTAAAGGGAATTAATAATTTTAAGATGAACAAGCTTTTTCACATACACAAAAAAAGAAGGAACTGCTAGTTTATCATACCCTAGCTCTTACTGACATGATCTGTGAATAGATTTTTATTTTTGAGGCATTTGTAGTGCTTTATAAATAAATGTATTTTTATTTGGCATCCTGCAAAGGACTTGAAACTAGAGGACACTGAATGCGAAATGCTCCTGGGTCAGTTGTGACATATTGCAGGAAGTCTGTGACGGTCGCAGCCTCAGGTTATGAACCATGCTCAGGGGCAGATGTCACTCAGTTTCTTTTAAATGTTCTGTGCATGACTTCTCAGCTGGCTTAAAAAGAAGTAGGAACCATTCAGCCATGTTATTTGCCTTCACTTTTGATTTGTTGATACAAGATGACTGCAAATAACTGCAAAAAAACTGTCTGTTATTTGTGAACAGAAAATCACACAAAGGCCAATCAAGAACATTTTCCAAACTACTTGCCAAGAAGGTAAGACCAGTGTAGAATTGCCTCTGAATCACTGCAATTATTATTTTTTTTAATGTTTTCCCCCTCCGCTTACCCTGTTACTCTGTAATGTATGCTCTTTGGTATGGAGGCCATCCAAAAGCAACGTGACCCTAGCTGCAATGAGGTAACTGTGTACAGCTGTTTCATGATTAGCACCTTCCTATTGTTAAAACATTTTTGTTGTCCACTTGAAGGTCTACAGCATATGATGTGAATGTGTGTATTTTATAAGGCAAATTCATAAAAAAGCTTACTTTATCTTCAAGCCTTAGAAATATCATTTTGAGTCAGTGGGACAGCCCTTGTCTATGAGAAATAATGATAAAGTATATTGGACAGAGGATTGGAAAATATTTTTATTGTAAGTGATATTAAAAGTACATTACTTGCATGCCAAAGCACTTGTTGTAGGAGGGGAACATTAGAATGCACCAATAACATATGGCTCTTGCTGCCTTTTTTTTCTTCTAGGGCAGTAGGTGCTGGAGAGATTTTTAGCCTTGGTAATTTAAAATTGTAGATGTGCAAAAATAAGCTCAATACCAGAATTTTTGCAACTCTGTGCAAGGGTTTTTCCACAAGGAGAGAGATACTCATGCCTTTAATCTGCATTGCTCATTGCAAGTCCTGACTTCAGAGAGTTCTGGTGATACGAAAACAGCTCAATCGAGAAGTGCTCATAGAGGAATGGCAGCAGTTTGCCTCCTCCACATGGGCATAGGACATCCATGAAGCAGAGTTGATCCACCGAGTCCATGAGCTGGGCTAGTCAACCACAAAAAGCAACCATCACACAGAACCCAGCTTAGTTGCTTAGAACCCAACTACTCAGCAGATATTCTGCTAATTTTAATGATAACATTATAATGATTCTGCATTTTAATTGTAACAATCATTCTCCTCGTTTCCTGGAAATGCACCTACTGCTTCCCCACATACCCTCAGGCTGCTGCGAAGCCAGACTGTCTTTTCATTATACAAAATACACATTGCCTGCGTCATTTGGGGAAATTCCTGACTGGTCTAGCGAGACAGTGGAACAATGCAATCAAGCATAATCACACTTAGAATTAATAATAAGACAATTTTCAGCATGAAAATCGGCATGAAAGCACAGTCGATCAGTCAGGAGAATAAAACAATGGTTGCATCCTTCTCCTTTAAAAAGAAGGCTTTTCTCAGATCAGCACTCACCACATACTTGCATACTCCTGCAGTTTGATAGGTGTCTTTGTGCTACATTATTATAGGATTAACTTAGCATTTAATAAATGGAAACTATTATAGTATCTTTTTTATATGCTGTCAAGAGAGATTAACCCAAATTTTTAACCTAGTGGGTTTTGGTTTTTTTTTTGTCATTTTCCTTCCCCCATGACCTCCAATCACAGTTTTTTACTCTGCACTGGACATCTCATCATCACTGTGGAAAGACAACAAACTAATGTAGAGTACTCATCCAAAATAAATTGTTTTTATCACCTATTAACACAATTTGTCATAATCTTGATGAATTCTGAAGGTCCTTAAAGCTCCATGCTTCATTGCTATCATTTTCAGAGTGATACAAGACCTGCTCAAAATAGAAGGTCAAATTCACCCAAGATTTAATGGTAAACCTTGGGAACATAAAGGAACACAGAAAACATTTTAAAGCTCTGATGGAGGAACTCTTGGGTTGCCAGAAGAAGAGAGTCATCTTGTCTCTACCAGCTCTTCCACAGCTTCTCTGTAAAGAAGGGACATTGGTGTAAAGTTAAGAGCACATCTTAAACGTGCCAGGTCCTGCTACTAACCAGTGTAGACATGAACAGCCTGTGGATTTCTTGCCTGTGATAGGCAAGTTTTTTTGCCTGTGATAAGCCTTCTCAGGCTTAAGGTAGCACAAAAATGAACTGTGGAGTTCTTTGAGTTCTGCTGTGCTCTGGACCCAAGTACCAGAGTTGCTGTGCTGATATATTTTCTCTTCAATCACACTTAAGTTGTGTTTTAAATTATTCTAATTGATAAAGGTAGCAAAGGGTACTTTCATATCTTAATATTAGAAGAGTGAACCTTGCCCTAAAACTGTAGAATGGTGATTTAACAACGATCAGTAGGTGCTAAGTCCTAAAAGCAGACAGAAAAAAAATATATTATTCAGAACTAGAACTTGAACTCTGTAGTTAAATGACACTTAGGGACTCAGATAAATCATAGGCCATATTTATGGCCTCATGTAATATTAAATATAATTCATAACATTTTACATGCAGGACTTGATCATTATTCTTTTGATATTCATGGCTCTTATTGTACTTCTGCTTTAATTTTGAATGCTACTGTTGCAACATTCATTTATGTTGGTCAAATGCCTGGTATCACACTGATCGTTCTCAATCAGTTTTTCAACTTAAACGTATCAAATTATATAATTCAAATAAAGCACAACTTGTTAAATTGCTTTTCTGCATTGATACAAATGAGCTGAACTTATAGAATGAATTAGATCTGCAGGAATTATCCTGGTTTTGCCAAAGCTGAGGAATATTCACAGCAGAAAGCCAATAGCGATATTCTTTACCACAGGAAACATTACCGTGAAAGAGTGAAACAGAATAAATGAAAAAGAATCAGCAATGTCACGTGGGCTTGCTGTTCTTTTGCTTTCAGTACCAAATAACCTTCTATACTTAAATTTAAAGAGAAAAAATAAAGGAGCCTTTGTGCAGGCTATAAGGATGTTGCTTGCTCTGATCCTTCTAACACTCCCACCGATGTAGGTTATGACCTACTTAATATATACATCTGAACAAAAGTCAATTAACTTGTTATAGAGTTTCACCAGAGACACTGAAAGGAAAATTTGGCCTCCAGGTGCTGTGGGATTATGTTTTTGAATAAAACAACCAGGCTATGGCCCTAGATGTCAAGCACTAACGCTACTGTTGATGTAGCAAAGTAAGAGATTTGGGAGCCTTTGAGGCTTGGGCGTTCCTGAAAAACACAGATATTCCAGGCAGGAGGAAAATGCATGCCTTATCTTGTGATGCAGAACATAGCTGATTTTCAGTTTATGTTTATATCTTCAGTTATTTTTAGAGAGTTATTTTTCTGAATTTTGTTTATAGAAGGTAATTGTGCCCTAAAGCACTCAAAAAAGACAGAACCTGGGATAATTTTTGGTTTTACTGAAATTTAATTGTAGGTAGTTTGGGCTATTGAACAGAAGGGTGCGAAGGGCCTTTTTATGCTTTTTTTTTCTCTTTGCTTGTTCAAATATTTTGGGTGTGAAATGAAGCTTGTCATGTATGCTGGTTAAAAAGCTCAACTCCTCCATTTATTTTGCATTCTTTTTTCAGTGAATGCTTATTACTCATGTACAGCCAGGAGTATGAGGGTCACAGATGCATTAAGAACTGTTTATTTAACTTTAAAATAACCAATGAGAACTTAAGAAAAAAAAACCAGATATTTCCAAGTAATATCTGCTGGTATAAATCAGGCCATGGTTAAACAAGTAGCTGTCTCTATCACAGCTTCTGATGAACACTCAACTGCAGTCAGAGCACTTACACTCTTGGTTACTTTTGCTGTTCCTAGGTGTCCTCACCACAAAAAGGCTGTGTCAGTTCCTGTCTCAAATATAACATATTGCATCACGAGTGGGTGGAATTTATCTCACCTAACTTTGGAAGGCTATAACATGCCCACATCACTTCTAGAGAGTGACAGATCTGGTCTTCTGTAGGAGTGGCAGTTTGAGAGGAGGGGTTTTCTGCAATTATCCGTTTCTTCCTGTTGATTATAGCAGAACTCTGAACTCTAGATTTTGATGTTACAGATTTTCACATTGCAGACTTCTTCCTCTGCTTACCTGTACTATTTACATAGCTCCCTCTGGAGCATTTTTGCATAGCATCATGAGAGTTCAACAAAATACTGGATCTCAGGGTAAAGTTCCCCAGATTTCTGTTCTGCACTTCATAATGTTGTCTACATCACAATGTCTAGCTATATACACACTTCAGTGTCTTCATGTGTCTCTTTTTACTTCTTTACTTATTTACTTACTCCCTTGAGGGAATTCTGCACCTGTTTTGTAGATTGGCTATATTTTCTCCTTGTATTCAGAAATTTAAATTATTCCTGATTAGAAATTTGACTGATGGGTGTGCTGAAGTGTAGACAAAAATTTTTAAGAGAGATGAGTGGATAGGACAAACACTTCAGGAGAATGGCAGGTTGTTGCATTTCACTGAGCAACATTTTTGGGAACAGCAAATAACTCCTGAGTGGCAGGATCACATTGTAGTGGTTACTTAAATAACAAGAAGTGGTTGCAGAACACTTGGGTGTGGAAAGACGTGTTCTTGAAGTTGTGTGATGAGCTTTCTCCAGCTCTTCAGCAAAGATACCAGGATGAGACGTGCTTTGGTAATAAGTAAAAGTGCTTTGACTGCACTCCAAAAGCCTGCTACCCTCATCTGCTGTGGTGCAGTAGGCCGTATGCATAAGGCTGGGAAAACCAGGAAGGAGGTCGTAGATAACAATATATGTAAGATCGTGAAACATAACCTTATATACAAGGCTGTGAGATCCTGGGAGTGTTTCATAGAGGATTTTAAAGCAGTGACTATTCTGAACTGAGGTAGGGGCAATAACAAATGTGAGGTGTCATCTATGGACGACTGCTCCCCTTCTGACATTTCTCACCTTTTCCTATTTGTTCATCCACACAGAGACATCAATCCAGCATTAGGCATATGACCCTGAGTCACCAAAGTTAACTTGTTAACTACAAGACTACAAAAAGAAGGTGCTTAAAGTCCATTTTAACAATAAGGATGCAGGCAGTATTATTCTTTCTTGGTTGGCATAATCAACGTGTTGGGGACTCAAATGTCTACAGAGATTCTGACATGTTTGTAGTATTCTGGCTAACTGAGGATGTAAAAAAGGGAAAAAAAAATCCTGAAAGATCAGGTGTGAACTGCTGAAGTAAGTATTATAACGCTGATCAAGGAGACAAGCCATGCTCCCCACATTTGAAAGGCAGCATAACACAATAACCATGAATTCTGGGTGACTAAAATTCACGTAATGGATCCAAACCCAAAGACTGCTGAATGTGACCTTAAATTTTAACTGTCTTACCTTGAGGTTTTGGTATTTGCATAACTTTATATGGCCTGTCTCAGCATGAAGGTATACCACATCAGCTTTACTTAACTGAATCTTGAAAGGGAAAAAATCTGTTATTTTGCTTAAAGGAGAACTCATTACTTGAGACTTCATGGTAACAGCGTCTCCATCTGAGCATTGTCTCCCAAAGTCAGGCTGATTCCTGAGGCTCCCACGACTGCATCTTTCCTAGAGATACCCCATAGAACAGAAGGCCAGGCAGAATTGCAGCAAGTACAAGTATTTGATCTCTGTACATCAAGAGAAACCATGCTCTTCCTCATTCTGGATATAGAGATAAAACCCTGACTCCCCTTCTGGTTCTTTTGTGGCTGATGCTTCTCTGTCTCAAATATAACATAGTGAAGAGGCTGGTTCTCTTCCATTTTCAGTTTTTAAAGCATTTCTCTGTACTAATGGTGGGAAAAGTCTTGCTAAGAATATCAAACCTGCCATATGGCATCAGGTAGAAAATTGATCCACTCAATTCTGTATTTTCTCTCACATAATAGCCTGAAGAAACATCAGAGCAAGAGTGTGCTATCTTATTTTCCCTTCCCCTCCAAATACTAAAAAGGTAAAGAATCAACAATCTGAAAACAATCGAATAACAAATCTCTCAAAAAAGGTGAATTACTTTTTGTTAGAGTGCTAATATTAAGTTACTTTTGCAATAAAAGATAATTTTGAAATTATCAAAAGGACATGCTTGCCTAAACTTCTTAAATAAAAACATATTTTTGAACCAATTATTGCCTAATAGTTTTGATTATGGACAATTTATTTCTTTCACTGAATAACTATACCTGCTCCATCCTCAAAATGTTTATGCAGCTGTTCAGGACCCAAACTCACCCCATCTCACACACAGTCCAGTGAGTGACTAAGGCAAAGATTCAGAGGAACTGTCTGAGGAAAGTGAAGTGTCGTGAAAGGGACTGACACTACACTCTAATTTGAAATCTGGGTGGAAGCCCATTTAATTGAGATATAGAATAATGGAGCTTGGCTGATTTGGATAGGATTATACTGATGGACTCCGGAAATGGGAATATACTAGTTCATTAAACATGGCTATGTCGCAAGCAAATTAAGCTGATTTGGATTTTTTATCAGTAGGAGTAAAGACAAATGTTTTTCCTCTGTTTTCTTTGAGACAAAAGGGATGCAAAAATATTATCTGTAGAAGGAAAACACATCAGAGAGTATAAAACTTTGTGATGACAAGGTACTGTGATGGTTTTTTATCCTCTAGAGTTTTGTGCAGGTATTTTATAGTTAGTGATAAAATAAATAGGATGTTTGGCATTTACAGAAGGTGATCTGGGACGCAATGGAATAGATAAGAAATTTCTTCTATCAGCTTTTCACTAATTGATGTGAAAAATCAAGGAATGTATTTTTTTCCTAATCACACCTGTGTAAATCTTCAGTAATGCTGGTCTCGGAGAATGATGGAGTTGATGTAACAGAAGGTGGTCTTTGCATTGTAGACAAGTGAATCTCAAAATATGCATGCTATTAGTTTTACTCCTGGTAACACCTGCCTTTGTAATATGTTTTACCTACAGGGCAGCTTAAAATGTTGTATGTCAATCTATACACCACTCCAAACTCACACCTGGGATGAATGAAATTTTAATGTGAAAGAAAATGAACTGAGATTATTCTAAGTGGACTATTGCCGTATTAACGAATAATAGATGAAATGAACCTCTCTGTGGCCTACAATGACCCAACAGAGTAGAAACTTTGAGACCAAGTTTTGAGAAGCTCCAGCTGATATTTATGGCTCTCATAACCAAACCTGTGAATTGTATAAGGCCTATCCCCTGCCTTGACGCTGGCAGGCCAGAAGCCCAGGGCAATTCATGCTGTTAGAAGACCCACAGTATTGCATGATCCCAGTATGCTATGGTTATCCTAAACCTTCTGCCAGTGTAATGTGGAGGTAAAGTTCATGTTAACATGGGCAGTGCTGCTCTGTTGAAGTGCTGTCACTGAAGCTGCAGAGGATTCATGACGTGGGAAGTGACCAATTCCTAGCTTGTTCAACCACAGCCAATACACTCATTTCAGAGCATGAAGAATTTCATGTTATAGATATAAGGAGGATATCATGGAACTCACAATTTCTAATTCTACTCTCACACTTGTCTAAAGCTGTTGCTGTTAGCTCCCACTCAGAGTCAAATGTCCAACGCTTCATATGTACTTGACATGAAAAGAACTGCAGACACGATGCAGAAACCTCATTGGGTTTGCAACCTAATTTGTAGCAATCTCTCAACCATACAAAGTAGAAAAAAACAATAAAGAGAGATACAAAACCAATAGAAAGCTGCTGTAAAGATTTTCTACAACACTTTGTAAGACATAGTTGGGATTTTTCTGGGAAACCAACTAGGGAAAACTAGAGGTAAGGGAAAATTTTGTTTAATCATTCATGAGAAGTATCAAAATGTTTTCTTAAAACACTGTCTTAAAAAATAGTGATAATTTACATAACTTTTCCCAATACTTTTCTCTAAGTGCTTAATCAAAAAATAATACCAGTGTGCTTTTTGTCATTACATAGTTTGGCTTCATAGAATCATAGAATGGTTTGGGTTGGAAGGGGCCTTTAAAGATCATTTGGTCCAAACCCCAATGCATCCTTAAAACATGTGTTTACATACTACTTGACGGGCTCATTAGACTACCATTAGACAAAGACTGAGATTTAAAAATGCATTAAAGTGATCAGTTTGAAAAGCTGCAAAAGCTACCATTGGCAAATGATCACATTTTTAAAACATATTTTATTTCTGCAAAGCACTTATCAAGTTAGATAGCCTCTATTGAAGAAAATGTAACTGCTCCCAATGTTGTTTTTAAACATGAAAAAGAGTCAAGCTTCTTTTGAA
This sequence comes from Nycticryphes semicollaris, assembly GCA_013400055.1. Lineage (NCBI taxonomy): Eukaryota > Metazoa > Chordata > Aves > Charadriiformes > Rostratulidae > Nycticryphes > Nycticryphes semicollaris. Next base: position 459,085 of record VXBJ01002098.1, on the reverse strand, counting down.
TCTCTTAACAGTTGTTTGCAGCATACAACTTAAACATCAGCACCCATAACCATTTAAATTGAGGGGATTTTTCTGAGTATTGTTCAGTGAGTTTATGGATATTTGTTTGTATGGGACAAGCAGAAGAAATAGAAGGTTCTTCAGAGAAGAAAATGAATAACCAAAGCCAGTTCAGACACAGTTTAAATAAAGGTTGAGAATGTGACCCTGAGACGGATGCAAGCCTACAGCAAAGCCCTAGGATTAATGTCAGCTGGAAATGGTCTGAAAATATGGCCAAAGTGATAGTTTCCTTCTTTCAAATATCTGTTTCAGGATTTCCAATGTAATAGCTTGGGGTCAGACAAGTGTCTATTTGCTTATACAAACAGGGGACTTTTTGTTATGAGGAAAGAAAAACATAGAAGTGACATAGAGCCTTTAAGCAAAGGTAGTATCCTCCTGAAGATGCTGTAATAGTGTGAGATTTTGTTATTGAATTTGGAACATCTAAAATTAGAAGCTTGGTATTTACCTTATATATTTTCTGTGGTTTGTTTGTATCAATAGAACTGTGCAAAACTCATTGGTCTTCAGAAGGTGAGTGGAAGGTAATTGCTGTCCTAGCTCTGAAATTATTGTTCCAACTTTTGCCTTGCTGTGGTTATTTGCTTGAATAGACATGCTCTAAACTCAACAGAGAAATTAATACATTATATTATTGTAAACATATATTGCCCCCATTTCTTAAAAGTATGGTTGAGTTAAAATTCAGTAGCCCACAACAGAGCTAAATATCATTGTTTTGGAAAAAAGAACGCATGGCATAAATATTCAAGGTCAGAGTGTGAGTAAGAGGTTAACTCTCAAGGCAAGACTAAATCCTAGCAACTCTTACTGACGCTGGTATTTTAATAAGACAGAATCTTACTTGTGGAAACATATGGGCAACAATGACCTTGCAATCAATATATCAGATATGACATCAGTTGATATATGTGGGGGAAACGGGTAAAAGGACAATATGCCAGTATGAAAATCTATTTGCCTTCCAATCTATTTATATTATTCTGTTTGGCTGTTGTTTCAAGTGATGACAAATGTATTCTTTTAGCGGTTGAATAAGTATTCTATAGGACTATTCCTTTATAACAAATTATGACTCAAATTTTGTGCTTGGCTGAAAATGAGCAGTTAATCATGTGGTCATTTGTCACAGGCTCTGTACTCTGGAGAAACAAATCTCCATATTCAAAGATGCATGGAGTCTGCTCATATATGTTAGCTATTTTGACTTTCCACTTATATTTTTTGACAATGATGTCAAAAAATGAGTCATTTATTTATTAATATTTTCTATCTTTTGGTAAAGATCAGTGAGAATCCATTTGCTGTGGGGTGAGGTGAGTCATGAACTCTGTGCTTTTGGTATTTAGTATAATAATGAAAAAAGACCCCCAGCCCTATTTTTTCTCTCAAAGTGCTTTAAAATGTGGTGAGAAAGAGCCATGGAAGTGGGCATTTGCAGTTAAAAGAACAGCTCTTTAAACACACAAAGTTTGATTTACTGTAAAGAACTGTTCCAACATTAAGCTGACTTTGAAGGTCGAAATCAAATGTTATTCCTGATTTGGAAAATGTTTTCAGGAGCTTGTAATTTTCACTCAGCAAGGAATTGAAGGCAAGGATGGGGAAAGAAGTGGGGATCTTACAAGAAGTGTTGACAATAGCTTTCTTTTGTCATCCTGCATGAAGTAGGGAGCAGAAATAGAGAGGTGATTGTCCCCCTGTACTCATCACTGGTGAGGCTACACCTTGAATATTGTGTCCAGTTCTGGGCACCTCAACACAAGAGAGATGTCAAGGTGCTGAGCGAGTGCAGAGGGCAACAAAGCTGATGAAGGGCCTGGAGAACAAATCTTATGCAGAGCAATTGAAGGAGCTGGGACTGTTTAGTTTGAGGAAGAGGAAGCTGAGGGAAGACCTCATCGGTCTCTACAACTACTTGAAAGGGCATTGTAGAGAGGTTGGTGCTGGTCTCTTCTCACAGGTAATTATCAATAGAACAAGAGCGAATGGCTTCAAGCTGCAACAGGGTGGGTTTAGGCAGTTAGAGAATAAGAACTTCACTGGGATTCAACTGAAAGAAAAAGAAAATGACTGCATTTGATTCTACTTTCACATAATTTAGTTGCATTCGTAGCTGCATGGTATTGAATATAAATATTTCTTGATGTAAATGTGAGAAAGCTTAGACCCAAAGCTTGGTTGTTTTGGAAACCAGCAACAGACTAAGTTGTTATAAAAATCTGATGCTGAAACATTGGGAGCTGAGAGCCTCTTTTGTTTGAATGGACCTCTTAATTGTTAAAAGCAAGAATCCTCGAAACTTGTTCTCCATTTCTTCCCTTGCCTTAGGCTCAGTTTTGTCATGTTGTATAATACCTGAATTTTCATGTAAAACAATCCTTATTGCTGAGCTCCTTGCCTGCACTTAATGTGGGCCCTGCTTCCAATGAGGCTGGACTGGCTGTCCTCCAGAGGTCCCGCTATTTCACTTGAGGAAAATGGCAGAGTTTGATGTCACTTCTGATGTAATCAGTAGAATTATTTTTACTACATGGGGGACGGAATGAGCTTGCGCTTCTTTTTCTTTATTACGATTAATACACATGAGGATGTGGAAGGTTTTGTGAGTCTTTTGTACTTTTTGGCTGTTATATTTCAAAACTTTAATTTTTCACTTGGTAGCAGTATTATTACTATTGTCAGCCAATATGTAACCATACCTAAATTATTATTTTTACTGCTTCAGTACTAAATTTGGCCTAACCCATTTAAGTCATTTTTAGAGACAGATTTGCATTTGAGCTGATTATGTGAATGCCAAGTTTCAGCCTACAATGACTGAAAACAGCTCAATAGTGGAATAGTGAGTGACACTGTTTATAAAGGAAACAGCTCCTGACCCTCGCTGACAGCTCTGTGAATATGATGATACAATCATTTGAGATGTGCAATCTTGCTCACAGTTATTGCTACGTAGGTTCCTAATTTGTTGCCTTCCTCCATCATCAGAGCATTTTCTGCAACTCACGTTTTTACATTGTTGATTTTTACTTCTGTTTGATCTGAATGACATCTTGTGAAAGGCCATAATATTTACAATATCACTTGAATTTATTTTCATAGGGCTACACTCTGTCTTTGGGCATAGCCTTCAGACAAAGATGCTGCAGTATGTAGTGCCATAGCAAGAATAGCTTAAGGTAATAATGTGCTTTAGACATTCCAATGAAGCATTTTCTTTTCCTTGTTTTTCCCTTTTTTTTCCTGGCTAGTAAGCTGCTATTAGCCTATGTAGCAATGAGTTTGGCTAGTCTTAATTCACCTGTACTGATCAACGCATGTATGTGTGTATGTGTATGCATATGAGTGTAAGGGAGAAGCGTCACAGTGCATTATTGAATTGTGAGAGTCCCTCTCCCTTTTTTGTTTGGTTTTTTTTTTCCCTTTTCTTAATTTATCTCCTGTTGTACATGTTCCCATTCACTCTTGTGGAAGTGCATCTGAGCTCTGAAAAATTCAGGCTCAAGTTCAGCTTCACAGTACCCATGTCCATCCCTCTTTGAGTGTCTCACACCCTCACACCAAGGCTTTAATTTACAGGGAGTAATGCACTATTTTTTTCTCAGGAAATCTGATGAAGAGCTCTAATACTGGCCTATTTAGTCCAAAAGGGTAAAGTACGAATGTCACCAATGTACTTCTATGTGAACTACATAGTCCATGTTTTTCCTGAAGCCCATTAATAAAAAACATTTTTGTATTCGGACCATTTCCACCCTCTACTTATGAAAAAACCCAACAAACAACAAAACCACCACCACCACCAATGAAAAAAAAATTATTTTGGGGGTTATCTTTATTATTTCTCTAAACTGGATCCTGAATATTAAACCTAGGTGCTTACTTACCATTTATGTGTGGATGTTGGACAGATTTAAAACTTATAATATTGAAAGACTTCATATAATATATACATCCATTCATCCATATCTCTGGGTGTGCAGCATTTATTCATTTTCGTCTGCAGAAGGAGTAAGAAGCTAAAGAGAAGGAAGGGCTTCTGTAATCTGTAATAGACTGTTGGGTATAGATCTGGTACTCAATATTATAAAAAATACAAGGTGGGGGGGGAAACTGCTTTGGAGAAAATAACTAGCTTTACCCATGAGTTTTATCCATCATTTTTGTCCCCTTGGTTTTGGGATTCACAGCACACATGGACTAATTTTTGAGGGACAATGGGTGTCTATATATATATGTGTATATATATATATACACACATATACACTTTCCCCCTCAAATATGTATATATATAATTTTGGAATATCTTTGCATGTATGATCTTTGATCTTTAATGTCATCCTCTGATTTACTAGGGTCATACCAATTTTCTAGCAAAGAACTCTTGACCTGCCTGTTATTGACATCTGTAGTAGAATGGGATGGGACAACCTTAAGAGTACTTGACCAATTGATTCTGCTGTAGCTTTTACAAAGCCTTTGGTTTAGCCTTGTTAGACATTTTGCACCTCAGATTTTATACACTGTTTGAAGTGTCTCTTTATACATTATTCATGTTCCCATCAGCACAATATTGAATTTTGGCATCCTTCCAAGGATTGGTAACATTCAGTTCCAAAATGAGACTGAAAGGAAAGGGGGGTAGGAAAAGATCATCTTTCTCATTTTTGCTCAAATTTATCTGACCATTGACCTACTTCATTTTTTTAAATTGCATGAGAGAGAAAAGTGAATTGATGAAATAATTTCTACAGATAGATGAATGCAAGTGAAGTTAAAATGGAGGTAATATAATCTTAAAGAGACTGGGACAAATTGACCACCAGGGTTATGCTGGCCAGGGGTAGTATAGACTGTATTGGAGTTCTCTTATGGCAGAAACGGAACAAGTAAAAAGCTTCTATGATGTTGCAAACACTAAGGCTTGGACAGTGCTGTAAGGGGCAGACAAAATTTGAGAAGGTGACACTTTGGCAGTGGCACAAGCCTTGCAAGCACACCTTCCTTCAGAAGCTTCTGCAATAAGCTCTGGGTGCAGTAAATTCTGATGCTAATAGTAACCTGATTCTTATCTTCAAGGAGAAACCATGAAGGAATGTCAACGCCAATGCTTTTCCTCCCTGACAGTAACATTCTCACAGCTCAGACTTTGCCATCATAGGATCATTTACGTTGGGAAAGGCCTTTAAGACCATTGAATCTAACTCTGCATTACATTTGCTAACCTCCAGTCAACTGGAGCCTCCCCAGTTAGCCAGGATGGCTGGTAAATGATGGTCAGTGTCTTGGTGAGAACTTCTGCTAGCTTCCTCAGTACCTTTGGATGGATTTCATCTGGCCCCATAGGCTTGTGAGCACCTAAGTGGTACAGTAGGTCACTCACCAATTCTCCTTGGATTAAGGGAGCTTCATTCTGCTATCTATCCCTGTCTTCCAGCTCAGCAGCCTCGGTACCCAGAGAACAGCTGGTTTTACTACTCAAGACTGAGGCAAAGAAGACATTAAGTACCTAATCCTTTTCCTCATCCTTAGTCACTATGTTTCTGTCTGCTTCTGATACAGGATCAAGATTCTCCTTAGCCCTCCTTTCATTTTGATGACTTTCTATAAGAAACATTTTTTATTGTCTTTTATGGTGGTGGTTAGATTAAGTTCTTGTTGGGCTTTGGCCCTTCTAATTTTCTCCCTGCATAACCTCATGATATTCTTGCTGTACTCCTGAGTTGCCTGTCCCTTCTTCCAGAAGTCTTAAATTATCTTTTTTTCCTTGAGTTCCAGCCAAAGCTCTCTGTTTAGCCAGGCCAGTAGTCTTCCCCAGTGGCTCGTCTTCCAGCACATGAGGATGGCCTGATGTTGTGCCTTTAGGATTTCCTTCTTAAAGAATGTCTAGCCTTCCTGGACTCCTTTGGCCTTCAAGACTGTTTTGTGAAGGACTGCATGGTATTCTTCTAGATTGTGCTAACTCTAAAAAGAGTGACTCTCCATTGTTTTGACAATATTCATCAAAAAGCCAATGGAAGGTAACCAACCTTTAAAAAAAGTCAATGAAAATACCTTCATGCTATTGACCTGATCTGTTTGGATTACCTGATGCAGAGATGAAACCTGGCTTTTTCATAACGTTTAACAAAACAACAGCATGAAGTATTTATTTGGACTTCAGTGGAGTGAGAAACCAAGTAACTATGCACTCGCACCGAGAACGCTATGAGCCAAAGCAAAACTTATCAGCCGTGCTGATGACTGCTGTGTTTGCTCTCTAAATCTTCCTCTTGCTCAGTGGGACAGCCAGGCCACAACAGCTCAGAGCAATAAAGGGAAGTATGACCAGTGTTCACCTCCTCTCAAGGTGATAACACTGTTCAGAAAGTGCCAAAACTAATAACACTGAGCAGTGAACTGGATTTTTTTTTTCCTGCTATTTAGTAGGATTTCCAGAGGATTAAGATATAGGTATGGGTAATGAATGGAAATACTTATAATTACATTGAGATAGAAACAGTTTCACACCTTGGAATCCAAGAAGAAACGGGAAATATCTTGTAGAATGAATTTATATATATATATATATATATGTATACACATTTCACATTATTAAAGTTATAACTCTTCCTCAGAAACAGCTGAGATTAGCTGATCTCAGAGATGGGCTGCTCAATAATATATCCAATTGATCTGGTACTGCCTTCCAATGTGTAATTCTCTTGTTTGTCCACTACCAGCAAGATTTTGTAAAGAAAAATCATCATCACATATCATCAGATCTGGTGACTGCTACATCTATATCAATAACCTAGAATAACTCACATTTTAGTTAGTAAGAATTAACACTGAAATTGATTGCAGAAAGAACCAACACAATTATAATTTGTTTTTTTCTCAGTGATGCTGACTGAAGGCAATTTTCTTGCTTTCAGAGTAGGAAATTCTTAGCATTTACATTTCCAGGCACCCTCTCCTATATCAAAGAGACGGTGCAGAACACACATGATAAAATCTATGTCTCATCCTCATTAGGGATTACTTTCTCTCTTGCAGTGATTGCTGACCAAGAGAAGAGGCCTCAGCAGCAGGCCTTAAATTCAGGTTCTTCTCTGTAGCCAAGCGTGACGTCAGGAGTAACACCTCAGGCATTTAGATGAATGACTCTGAACACTTCATATGATCATTCTGTTATTTACCACAAAACCCTAACCTTGCTGAGCAAGGTCTTCTGAATGCTTCACTCTGTGTGGTAGCCTTGATTTGGGTGTCATTACCACCATTTTGTGGAGGCTTTTTTAGTCTGTCTTTTTAACCTTCATAATGCGCCTTTTCTCCGGGTTTTAAGGGAAGACTGAGTTGAGAGATGAACAGCCTTCAGCTTATTTTTCTTCATGATAACTGTTGAATATTTATGTGCTGAATTGTGATGAGCTGTCCTTTCTACATTGCATATTACTGGGTATTTTAATTCATGAGATGGGATTCAGAGCAGAGAGGTGCTTCTGGAAGTTTTTACAGCTTTAAATAAATAACTGAAACTGACAAGTTTTTGTCTTTACATATGCCTCTTCAGCAAGCGTGTTTCTTTCTCTAGTCTTTATTTTGTTGTTGTTCTGCAGGTCCCAGCTACTTCTGTGATAGACACCGTGTGAATCAAAATAGATAAAATCACAGTCTTGGTATTCTGTCTTTTGAGAGAAGAATAAAATAGAATTGAGAAACTATTCTCCTTTTTCACTTGTTTTCTTTGTGAGTTTGGAAGACAAATAGTTTCACCAGAATTGTTTGGACAGTATTTCTCAGCTCTCCTGAAAAGCCTGCTAAGAAGTTCTCCTCCTTTGGCTTCTGCCCATCCTACATTTGTCCCATTATGTGAGTATGAGAAAGCCTCTTAAAAATGTATCATGGCAACAACAGTTTTACCTTTTGATGTTTATCTTCCCCTTTCCCAAGATGTTGTGATTTTCACTAACCTCAAATATTTGCTTTTTGTAAAAGCAAAGCAAGTTGCAGAGTTGTTCAGAAAATATGGTCAGTTTAACTTTTCCACTATAAAAGCAAGATGCAATAAATCTTTAAATATCAGCTTAAAAATCATGAATCTTCCAGCTTTGTTTGATATCTAAGGATCTGATTCTGCAAAGACATGTAGAACTTACACAGGTTTAGAGTCATGTACTATTGATAATGCCTTCCATTAAGCAAATAAGTTGGTCAAATAGTGGCCAAAAAATTCTTATTAAATAACTAAAAAGTCAATGTAACTTTCATTACATGCTTTAAAACTGTGGTGAAAAATGTATGACTTCTTTGGGTTGTTTTTTTTTTTAATGACCGTATGTTGTAAACTCTCCTTTTCCTTCCCTTTTTACCTTTTTCTAGTCTGCTTCTGAAAAGGAGCTTCTGAAAGGAACATGAAAAGTAATTAGTTTTGCATGCTTTAAAAAGAGGCATTATTTTCATTATTAAAGATTTTTTTAATAAAAGCATAATGTTTGGACAACTACTAGTAACCAGACTTGTCCTTAAGATACTTGAGAACAGAGGAAAAATTAGTTTGTGACTGAGGCATAGGTTTATCTAAGCTCATTTTGTTATCTTCAGGATGTCATACTGTTTGCTTGGTGCCTACATGCTGAGGGAAACCTAGACTTCTGAGAACTAAGAGGGTTGTGCAGTAAGCAGCACATTCATATTTGAAAAGATCTAAGCTTCTGAGATAGGAAGATATACAGTAGTGAGAAGTATTAGTATTTCTTAAGGTTATATGCAAATGAACACAGGAAAGAAATCTTCTGATAGATTAGAAAACAACTACAAATTAAGGTCTGCTCCCTGGGTTGATTAACCATGGATTTGGTTCTTTTTTTCTTTTTTTTTCAGTTATTAAAAAATGATAAAAAGCTAATTCTACCACAGGGAACTTTAAGCTTCAATTCCAAAGGAGCTTTATTCGTGGCTTTTTGTAAGTAGAGAGTGAGGGAATATTATGCTCTGAGAATAAAGACTCACTGTGCTTTGCACTGGTGAAAGCCCTGCTGCAGTAGTTACATCCTTTTATGTCATGGGTAGGTTCACATTATAAGGGCATTATGAGGAGAATAGCAGACTCCGGGAATTGCCATATACTAGCTGTTCTTTAGAAATCATAGTTCCACTATAAACACTAAAATCTGATGATGCATGTATTTTGAGAGGTCTGGTTACCCATCCAGCTTAATTCCTCTGCAAGAAAGTAAATTTTTTTCCCAATATTTTCTACACCTTAGTTATCTACAGAAACAGGGGCACAATCTAGTTTTAAAACTTGTCTGTCAGTGCATTGGGAAACTCTCTATATTTCTGCATTTTTTTTTTTTTTTGACAGAGGATATTGAATGGGATGCAACTCTCTATATTTCTGCATTCACTTAAGTAGAGGTGAATCACTGTCTAGAGTTCCTATAGCCTGGACTTTATTGGACAGTGTGCTGTTTTATCGAAAACAGTATCTAGAGGACAATTAAGTATTATCTGATATCAATGTGTTAGGAACTTACAGGTAGAACTTAAAGCCAAAGTTATTTGCTTTGGGTATTAAAAAACAGTATTATTTATAGACACCTTGTTGAAAACAGTGTACAATAATATCAGAGGGATATTTTGGAAGTTTTAGGGAAGTGAATGAGTAAGCGTGCCTGGGATGGCAGAGTAAGGTAACTTGATGTCTCCAGCTATATGACTGCTTGCTTTCTTTAACAGTCTTTGGTTTTATTTAAAAGAACTAGAAGAATAAGTTTAATGAGATCCTGTGTGTATAGTGAAACTTTAAGGTTTATGTTCCTTCAAGAAAGGTGGCTGAGGAGCTAAAAGTGTAGTATACGTAGGATTAGCTTCTCCTGGTTTTGTGCTAGTCTATGGTTTTGTTGAGTTCAAAGACATTTGGATTAGAAATAAGCTACTTGAGAGAAAGATTTTTAATGAGCTGCTTGGAGCTGAGACACTGCATGCTCTGTCACAGAGAAATCTAAAATACTGCACTAAATGAAGAGAAACAGAAAGACCGTTTTCTCTGCCTCATCTCCTGTGAAGAGTAAATCTCTACATGGCTCTTTATTCCTGTTCTCCTTTACCAGCATTTGTTTTCTGAGAGGATGATCTGTGTTTTACCCTTACTATCTAATGTTTGATAGTCAGTCTAAATGAAATGAAAAAGCAATGGGTTTTATAACAGCATCATTTGGTAGAAGCTGGAAGCAAAACAGAACTGTTTTTTTTACAGCCCCTACAAGACCAAAATGTGTGAAGTCTGCTGAAAATTAACATTTAAAGTGTTTGATCAGGAGAGAAAGAAGGGTGCTTCTGATTTAGGGATCAATTCTGACCAGCATGTGGCCATCCTGAAGAGGTGAAGGTTCAAGAAACCTTAGAGAAGGGGAATCGAAAAAATATTTGTGTTTAATTTATGCTGCTGCTAAGAACCAACTGAAATGCTGGGGAACACCCGTATTTTAGCTGCAGAAATGAAGGGTGTAAAAACAATGCCTAAGTTAGCTCACTGGTTGCCCAGCTTGGTGCGGAGAGAATTTGAGCTCTGAGTTATCAGTGAGCCAGTAACATACAAAAAATAAGTCTGAAGAGTATTGAGGAAAAACATTTTCCCAAGGATCCTTTAATTCAGTTACATAAGACAGCTGATCTCCCCTTTCTTAATTAGTACTTGATGCCACTTAGGTGTGTGTAAAATTACAAATATGTAATATAGATTGCATGCAATCTATTGGCAACAGTTTATATAATTATTCAAATCCAATTGTTCTTCTCTTTCAGCAAGTAATAATAAACCATTATGGTTGCTTCATACAATCATTAGGTTGTATTAATGTTGGACACAAGAAAATGGAGAATGTGCAATATCATCTCCCTGCTCTTTCAAATTTAATGTATGCTCAGGTCTGAGGGTATGCTTACAGTTTCAAGTCTCCATGCTTAGCACCTGAAAAAAGGGTGGGCTCTGTCCTTTTGGATTTTGTCTGTGTGCATTAATTGTACTTTGTATTAAAGGTTGTATTTTGGGCTCACTAGTCTGCCCTTCTGACATACAGTATGTGTTAATTGAGAAAAGCAAAGAGATTTGCTGCTAAAACCTGCCTTTTTCTAGTTGGAAGGTCCAAACAGACAGAGGGGTTTGTTTTACATCAGCTCTTCAGAAAGCTTAGTTGGTCCCCTATTTATTCTTAGTGAAAAAAATGGCAGGGCTCTCTTTTGGGTCTGCTTGAACATTCAGATAGTATTGACAGCTACTTGATTAAAAAAAAAACAAAGTACTGTGCTTCTGAGAGAAGACACAACATGGCATGGCCCCTATCAGAACGTACTTGTTGTTTACATTATAAACATTATAAATTGAGCTAGAATAGCAAACAGGAGGGACAAAGGCATGACTGGCAAATGCAAAGGCTGCAGCTGCTTGGCTTGTTGCCCCTGTGCAATGCACGCCATGCTTGACAGGCTTCTGCTCCAGGGTAGTCACCCTCAGGAGCCCCTTGGCTTCCGTGCTGTGACCTTACTCCTGCTTTTTGTCATTGGATTGAACCGCTGCTGCCGAAATGTGGGCTACAAGTGTTTATTCTGAGGGCTATGTCTTTCTTGGAGGTGCCCAGGGGCACACAAGTTTGGAGTGCAATCGCATACCCAGACTCTTCCCTGGTTGGACAATGTCTGTCAGGGCTTGTGGGTGGCTCTGGGGGCTCCCTGCAGGGTCTGCCAGAGGAGGGCCTGGCAGCCATGGCGTGTCCCACCACCCCAGCCAGGAGCAGGGCAGCCAGGGGGCATTGGGGCAGCCCCATGCATGGGCTTCAGGCACCTCCCTCAGGATAGGGACAGGCTGAGGCTGGGGTGGGATGCGAGTCAGGAGCTGGGCTTGGGGCCCTGCACAGGCAAGGACAGGCTGGACAGGGCAGGGTTAGCTCAGACCATGCTTCATGGCAGAGCCTCACACAAAAGCTGGGGTCAGCCCTGGCCAGGGTCTCTTCCCCTCCTCACAGGAGCTCTCGTTGGGGGTGGCCATGAGCTGAGCAATTCCCAGGCTGGCCAGGAGTCCACCCAAATACCATAACCCAGGAAGAGGGAATGATCTGCCCAGGACCCTGACAGCCTTCTCCAGTGCCTGACAGTTCTTGGCAGAATAGCTGCCAATAGCTGAAGTCTGCCTGGGAAAACATATTTAAGGAGGCCTAACTCTGGAGACATCAACCTCAGTCCTCTCTATTACAAAGGTAAAAAGAACATTCACTGCAGCCAGGAACTGGCCTAGGGCCACAAGTTACTGTGGGGATCTGCCTCCTACACACTGCAGTTTATTCAGGGGCCCAGAAGCGGGTTGTTCAGGCGTTGTTTGGGTTCTCCGTGTTTAAACAAATGTAGTACTTATTTGCAGCAGAGGATGACAAGGGTGAATGTCTGGGAAATGCCAAGTGTGAGACTTCACACTTGGGGCTGCCCTGGGTATAGCTGCATATGGTGTGGGCTCCCAGTCTCAGGTGCTCTGCTTTTGCCTGCACTGAGTACAAAAGGAGGGGAGACAGGGCTGGAGAGTGAATCAGATGCCTGAGATTAAAAGCTGTGAAACCTCTTCTTGTGTAATACCTACCTCAAAGGATATCTTAAAAAGCCAGGCTACAGTTGCAAGAAAGGCAATAATAGTGTCAAACTCTTAGGTAGGCTCTTTGGGCTTTACATCTGCAAGAAAATGCTCAACATTGCTCACACCCTGCCTCCTATCTCCCAAGAGCAGCTGGTGCATAAAACTCGTGGTACCAAGTGTGTGCAGCACTGCATCCTTAGTCATCAGAGGGAACAAGGCTGACAGCAGAGGTTGATGCCTGCAGAAGGAAAAGAGTTACCAGCTGAGGCTTCAAACAGCAGCTGCAGTATCCTCAGATTCACCAACTCCCACTCAAAGACCTTGCCTGAATTGGTTCAACGTGCAGCAGGCAGCACAGGTGTATCCATGGAGAAGCCTACTCAGACAGAGAAACAGCTGGCCATGGTTATGAGAAGGTCTTTACTGCACTGAGACTGACGAGGAAGGAGGTGAGAGATATTCCTTCCAGTTGTGATAATGTCCACAAACCCTTTGAGGGGGAAGGGGCAAAGCAGTGAGAACTGCTAGAACTGCTGCTTTTGAGAGTGGAAGAGGTTGAAGCACAGATTAGTACTAATGCACTGGATATCAAGGAAAATCAAGGCCTGCTGTCTGGTCATTCAGAAGGTGAGGAACCCGGTCTCATACTGGGGAGGGGGATCTGCACTGGAGCCAAGCAGGCTCATCTGGGACCATGTTATTGGGTTGCTGCACCATCGTTTTTACTGCATGTATCTAGTAGGAGATGATTGGCATTGATTTTTCACATCTGCAGAACTTCAAAATCTCTCTCCAAAACATACTTTAACAAAATACACTGTGCTTCCTACAAGACTGTATTTGTGGTTTTAAGTATGTATGTGTCTGTTTTGCTGTATTTATGTGTTATATCAGTATATATGCATAGAGGGGAAAAAAAGAGGATATGCATGACATACATGTGAAATATGGGGCTGTGGTCAAGCAGCTGTACGGAATAGTAAAGAGGTTCTGAATAGAAAAAAGCAGTATTTTTTAGTGACTGAGATGCACCATTATAATTTTAAAAAGGCTGTTTAATATTATGTTATTTGGCCATTACTTTCCAGAAGGGAATACATGATATATGACTGAATATATCAAGCAGCTTCTGTGAAGGAAGTATTTTCTTGTTGTCAGTAGACAGGCAGCATAGCTGAGAAGAGGATTTCATCAGGCTTCCTCCAGATTGCCTAGCTGGCAGCCTCTGCTCACCTCCCAGTGGCCCTCTGCTCTGCTTCTCTGGCAGTGTTTAATGTTCAGCCTGAGACACAAAGGAGGATTGTCCTTTCAAAATGTACATACATCAGCACTGCCTGAAAGAGAAATACACCAGGAAACACTGATTCCAAATTGCTGTTTAAAGTACCGGCCTTTTTCTGAAATGCAGACAAAACAGAAATAAAACAGAAGCTAAAAGCAGCGATTTTTGTTCAAGCAGAGAAAGGACTCCCTTTTGGCACCTTTTCTAAGACATTAACTGTACCCGAAGTGCAGTTGAAATGGGGTGAGAAGAAAATGGTAATTCTGATGTAAACAACTAAGCATTGGTGAAGAAATAACTACTCCTTTGGATACCGGTTTCCACTGAACTGGAATTTGGGACGTAAAAACTGATTCTTATTCTTGGTGGTAAATCTGCTGAGCTAAATCTGAAAATAAAAGGTCCAAAATCTCCAGGCAAAGCTTGCCAAGTGCAAAGAATCCTACTGAACGTACGTCAGCTGGAGGCTGATACATGGGCTGCTGTACATATAGTGCACAGAATTATGCCAGCTCCTTATGTAAGGCCCTGAGCACAGGACACTGAGTGTTTGTGGCTGAGAAATGAGGCTGGGTCTGCTTCACAGTTTGGTGTGGGGACAATTGCAGACTAGATGGGCAATACCTCGGTATTATGTATGATGTGCTCGCTCACTGGGGAGTTTTCTGCTACCTAGCCAGTTATTAACTGGAGACCAGTACCTGCATGGGACAGTTTCTCGATTAAGATGAATTCATGTATTAGATCTGAATTTGCACAGTGAAGCCAAGTGACCGGTGCCAGTTGAGGATGTGATCCCTTTTTAATTTGTAGTTAGACTGTGGAAATCTTTGGGGTACCTGAAATCAGTGAGGTCAAGCTGAATGGCTTCTATATTTGTCTGATGTTCGTGCTTGCAGTCCTTTAAAAAGTCCATACTTTGGCTGTGTTTCTAGATCCAACATTGCTGTATGTGCAACATGGTTAGCAAAGAAGTAATATTATTCAAAACCACATACTAAAAAGAGAATGAATTAGCATCGTCCTTAGAAGCTTCTTAAACAAGATTTTCCCCATATATTTATTCTACTTGGTGGAGCAGAAAAAGGTGCTAGATCATTATTCTTTAAGTTAAAAATGAATCACCTCCCTGCTGTGCTACTCCTCAGATGTTCTTTTATTACACTCTTAGAGTGATAATAGATATAGATGATACCCCAAACTTTCTCTGGGCTTAGTGCCAAGATTTAATGCATTAAAAATGAGAAGAGATATATTTTATTGTTACTAAGAAAAGTTTTGTTGGGGATATAACACGGTGTCCAATTCTAGCAGAGATGTGTCCAGGACTGCCATCTGCTACGCTGAGCCTATCGCTTTCTGACTCTAGTCCAATGCCAATTAAATCCAGCATACAGAAAGCGGAGGTGAAGCGTCCAAAACAATCAAGAGAACATAAACATCACAGAAGGAGGTTCATTCGTCATTCATGTGTCAGTAGGGATCTATCCACTTGCAAAGGGCTTAAAAGAAAGAGCAGAACAAACAGTCTAGAAAAAATTATAGTGACTGCATGAAAACAAAAGTGTTACTGCATTGGCATTCCTGAAGCAATTCAGTCTTCCTTTTGCTTGGAGTAGGCAGTAACTACCTTATCTCACAGCACTGGTGTAAGCAAAGATTGACTTTTTAATGGTGCTGTGTTTGACTTGATAATGGATCAATATGCAAACATACACTTGTATATGCAGAAAAGATGGACTTGAAAATTCCACTGTTTTCAGAAAAGGACAACAAGTAAGGATGCAACTGCTCATGCTGCAGTGCTAAGAACCCGATCAGCTCAGGAGCCACAGTTTTCTGGATGGTGTCAGATGCAGACTCAGGCTCGTGTGCTGGACATGCATCATTAGTACCACTTCTTTCTCATAACACAGAATAATCAGCAACAGGCCACTCCTGTAATGATGGAAAGGCAGCCATGGGTGGCTCTCCATGAGAGCTAAAGACAGAGCATAAAAACAAGAAAGGGGCTGTATTGTTTGTACCATGCACAGGTACTTCCTTAGTACTCTTCTAACCGTGACTGCTCAGGTCACTGCAGGTTATTTTCTGAGGTCTTCATAGATTGTCATGGTGCTGTGTAGGGTGTGTTTGGTGTTTGCCTGCCTATGCAGTGCTTCTCTGGTTTCTTTCTAAACCCATGTAAGTTTTTTTTGCATCCACAATAGCAAGGAGTTCCACACGTCTACTACCCACTTGCATAAGAACCACTTCCTTTTGCTGGTGTTGAACCCAGCTCTTGCTTAGTTCTCCTTAGTTCTTGTGTTCGAAGAGGAAGTAAGCAATTGGTCCCTACCTACCTTCTTTATGTTTCTAAGGATTTTGTGGACCTTTACTATGTGCTCCTAAGATGCCTCTTTTCTAGCATAGAGTCCCAGCCAATTCAGTTATTCCTCTTGTTGAAGCTCTTCCTGCTTTTGATTATCCTTGTTTGCCTTCTATGAACCTTATATGTCCTTTCGCAGATTAGGAGATCAGAACTGAACACAATAGTTAAGGCACAGGCAAAACATGGATTTATACTGCAGCATGGTATTTTCTGTTTTATTCTCAATTCTCTTGCTGATAATTCCTAATATTTGTTTTGTTCTTTTGGCTGCTATAGAACACTAACCGGATGGTTTTTATGGACCTATATATCATAATATGAAGGTCTTGCTCCCAAATGGTCAGTACAGAGCTCACAACTTTTTTTTTTTTTTATGTGAAGCTAAGATTAGTTTTCCCTGTGTGCATCACTTTGCATTCATCTACACTGAGTTTCATCTACCAATTATTTATTCCCCAGTCACTTGGCCCCTTAAGGTCAAAACGAATTCATCATGGTTAGTTTTTGTTCTCAGTGCCTTGGGTAGCTGTGTATCATCTGCAAATTTTCTTATCTCCCTGCTCATCCTCTTCTCAAGGTGATAAATTTTTAAGTATCTGTCTTAAACAGAAATTTTTCCAGCACAAATCCATGAAGAATTTGACTAGTTAATGGTCATTTCTCAAAGCAATAACCCAATCTTTTGGTTGAGTTCTGTATACCATTTCATTTTCTATGCATGCTTAATTTCTTTGTCTTTGATGAAAGGGTTTTTAAGAAACCTCTTGGAAATCCAGGTGTGTCATCTAGATCTTCTTCACCTACATACTTGTTGACCCCCTTGCACCTTAAAGAAGCTGTATTGTGCTCTCAAATCAGGCAGAGCTCTGATGAATGTTGTTCCCTCCTAACATGTGGCTGATGCTGTGCTTCTGTAAGTGGTTCATTTTTGACAGGCAATTATTTTAGCCAGGCTTCCATTTCCAGGCCTCTACAATAGCTCAAGAATAAGCACTCATCAGTTCCTGGAAGCTGGCCATGGCAATCTCATGTGAATAGTTGTCATATCAAATCTGCCAATAAATAACTTTTTTGTGAAGGACTATGAGGCATAGTCCAGCTGATTTAGCCTGATGAGCATCCACAATACCCAGAACACAGTTTGTGTGAATGTGTTCAGAAAATATGGATGGTACCAAAGGAAGGATGTCTGTTCCCAGAGTCGGGATACAGACTGATGAGACTGCAGAGAATAGCTATGATTCTAAGGGAGGCCTCATCAATGGCGTCATGAATCCTCAGAGCAGCTAACACTTGACACTGTCAGCCACACTAGTAGAGTATACATCATCTGAAGCTCTGGCACCCAGCACAGGCAGCACCCTTTTTGCCCCACAAAATTCCACAGTGTGAAGGCACCCACATGCATGCATCTTTGCAATAACAAATTGCCAACTACTGGCCTGGTGCCCCAGTGCCTCATACTTACAATGAACTGTCTACATCTGTTCTCAATTTTTGTGGTAATCACTGAGTGTACTTTTGGGGCAAGTCCAAGGTCATTGGCACTGCGGGTGAGATTGTCTTCATGCTAGCACAGGAAACACAGAATCATAGAATTGTCTAGGTTCGAAGGCACCTTAAAAGGGACATCATGAGGATTAGCAGACCTTAGTACCTGTGGGAAGCTGTTCCAGCACCACTAAAGAGCAAATAGCTCTGGGATATTCTTGAGTTTGGACTTTGTCATTAATCATGTGTTGCACTGTTTGAAGATACGCTGGCATGGTACATAAAGCTGTAAGGCACAAATGACTTGTGCTCCTGCCTGACTCAAGAGGTAGTGTCTTCTCTCTCACACCTTCCAAATACCTGCCAGATTTAGTCTTGGGCTTATTTTTGCACCATTGTAAGTTGGAAAATCAAGAATAAATAAGACCTGGACAGGCTGGAGGGTTGGGCAGACAGGAATCTGATGAAATTCACCAAAGGCAAGTATAGGGTGCTGCACCTGGGGAGTAATAACCCCATGCATCAGTACAGTTGGGGGCTGACCTGCTGGAGAGCAGCTCTGAGGAAAAAGACCTGGGAGTCCTGGTGAACAACAGGTTGACCATGAGGCAGCAATGGGCCCTTGTGGCCAAGAAGGCCAATGGCATCCTGGGGTGCGTCAGGAAGAGTGTGACCAGTCTGTTGAGGGAGGTTATCCTGCACCTCCACTCCACCCTGGTGGGGCCCCATCTGGAGTTCTGTGTCCAGTTCTGGGCTCCCCAGTTCCAGAAAGGCAGGGAACTGCTATGGAGGGTACAGCAGAAGACAACAAAGATGATTAGGGGCCTGGAACATCTCTCTTATGAGGAAAGGTTGAGGGACTTGTGTCTCTGTGGTCTGGAGAAAAGAAGACTGAGAGGGGGATCTGATCAACACCTATAAATACTTAAAGGGGGGGAGTCAAGAAGAAGGGGCCAGTCTTTTTTCAGTAGTGCCCAGTGAGAGGACAAGAGGAAAGTGTGTGTTGTGAAGAGGGGTGTAGGGGGTGCTTGAGATGTTGAGATCAGTATGAGGGATACATTGCTGGAAGGGGGGTGTAGGGAAGTGATATGAACCTGCTTCATAAGGGTCTCCCCTAGGTGTGAGTCATTTGGACTAAATGTGGAGGCAGACAGTACTCTCCTTTGCGTTGTTACACTTAGACCTGTTGCTTGTAGCTGTACCAGTTGAATCAGGCCACCTCAGAGGTAGCTTGAAGGGGCAAGCTGTGCAGATGGACACAGAGGTAGGGTGGGAGAAATTTAACAGTGTAAGACAGCTCTAAGCTAAAAGACCCAAAAGGCAGCCTTTGGCTCTGTCTTATACTGGATGCATTGGGATATGAAGTTTTTGAGGGCGGTGAGAGAGAAGTCAGTAGGTTAAAATTATGTTTATATCTATAGTCACGAGCTTGTGATGTCCTCAAGGAGCTACCGTCTATCTCCGCAATTTTACAGTAAAATAATAGAAAAATTGAAAGAAATTATTCTAAGAAAGTGACTCACCATGGCTCTCGGTTTGTTCTGTGTAATCTGAGTACACTGGCTGTGTACAAATGCTCCTGACTGAGTCTCAACCTTCAGTGAAAAACATCTGCATAGTTTCGTATTTGTGGAGGTGTCAGACTTTTAATGTAATTTCCATGTTGGACAGTTCTTGTGTGTAGCAGAAATGAACAGTAGAACAAAGAAAGAGGGGAATTAAGAAACATATGACATATGAAATAAAATAAAAGCTTTCATACTTTTCTAAGCACACACAAATCTCACTTCAATTATTTTTAAAGCACTGAGCTATCTTGTCTTTTGCTGTAAGTGAAAACTCCTCACAGTCCAGATGGAAAAACATCTGAGCATTGCTCTGTTTTGCTGAAAAAAAAACCCCAAACATTTAGAACATATTTATGAATACTACTTTTACTACTCAACCAGCTGAGGATTTTCTCACAAGCTTATGAAATCATTTTCTGGTAGATCTTCTGCTGTAACTTTTTACAATAAGGCATCAAAGCTTAAAAGCATTCATCCAAGAACACAACCATTTACATTGTGGGCCTAAATTGTTCTTGGCTCATGGTCATCAGAATCTCTTAAAAGTGTGAAACTTTTGCTTAATTATTATAAGTGACCCAACTTGAAGAATAAAAGTTGGCATATTCCTGAGTTTTTGGATGATTACCAAAATATATACATATATGTGTGCAAATATTCAGGTCTTGTATGCCTGATGCTGTTGTATATAAAACTAACTCAGATTTTTTTTTTTTTTAGTGCTGGGTCAGTTTGGATATGTCTTGTTTCACCACCCCATTGGACCCATGTACTGGGCCATAGCTATTCCCAGCTTATATCTGCCTTATAGTGTATTACAAAGCTCTTTCTGAAGGATTTCAACTGGAATTAATTTCCTGAATGTAGGTGATTTGAATAATAAATACACCTATTTTTCTGTTCTCCCAATGCAGTCTTGTAATACAGACAATCTAATTTCAGAGTTCTCCCAATATAAATCTAGTAATATACACAATCTAATTACAGAGACCTTTTTAGCTGCTGAGGTGTAAATGTAAAATTTAAAGCTGAATATGTTTCACTAACTACGGGAGCTTAGACAACTAGCTTAACTTAGTTAATATACTTATTTAGATGACTACTTTCCAGGTGAATGCTCCTCTTAGCATTTTCTGATATTTTATCTTCTACAGTTGTCAACCCTGACCCTTTTTATTTCCTTTTTTCTTTGACTTTCAGATTTGATGAGAAGTCTTCTTTAGGATTGCTTTCTTGCAATATAATACTGAGTGATCTCAAACATCTTTCCTGTAACAGTGTAGAGATCAGGTCCACATCTAGGTTTTTGCTTTGTTTTTTTTTTTGGTTTTTAACTCATTTGTCAGTTCTATTACAATCTTTTAAAAACACTAATAATAGATATTTCTGAGCTGCTTTTCTTTTATCTATTTTGTGTCTGGGGTTTTTTATTACCCAATAGTGTACCTCTGAATGCTGCTGTACACATCTTTATTTTATGATGACAGCCAACTCCCTAGATAAAGTGGTTTAGTAAATGTTGTGCTTGAATACATTATCACAGAGTATAAGCTTGTGCTACTAGTAAGGTTTTCTATGCAAGCAAACTGTGAAGTTATTTAAATCACTTCCATGTGCCATAATTTTTTATTGTCCAGCCTGTGATAATTGAAGAACTCCAAGTCGAAAGAGAGCACTCTTACTCCTGCTGTGATCTCTGAATCAGCCTGAATATTTATTAACACCACATTCATAGTTTGTAATATGTGGTAGTGATGTTAATATAATTATTGGGGATATTTCACTTCTACTGAGTGCATTTCTCTCTCTTTTTTTTTTTTTTTTTTTTTTTTTTTTTGTTTTCNTTTTTTTTTTTTTCCTAGTGTCTCATCTCTGTGGTGAATCAAGTACCTTTAATAAATATTACCTTTACCATATATTTACACTAACAGGAGGATATTTTGCCATTAACCTGCTATGAGATTATATTAAAATAAGCGGATCATAACAGTCTACAGTAAAGGACAATTGTTCATATATTTCTGTGTTCAGTTATCCATGTAGCAATACACTTGGCAGAAAAACAGCGAAGTACCTTTTAGGAGATACACTATATTAAAAACTATATTATAAAGAACAGACACACATCAGTCACTTACTAGAAACTAGTCAGGTAATTCAAAGGAGTGTGCAAAAGCTGACTTTTGTGGCTAAAAGAGATTCAAATTAAACCAAATTTTATATAATGTTGATCTATTTCATATTGAATTATTGAGATGGAATAGATTATAAACAGAAACATGCATTAGCTAGGGACTTGAGTAATATATGTTGTAAGCTAGGTTTTAGTTAAGTCTTGCTGTAGGGGACTGTGGATAATAAAAACTCTTCCAATACTCTTCTGGATAGTTCCTGTTTGTGACTGCGTCCATACAAATAATCCTGGGAGCTTTGTGTATTTAGGTATTTTAAGGTCATTTATTCCATACACAGTGGAATATATATAAAAGGCAGTCAAAATGAAATGTCAAAATTTTCCCAAGTGCCACCCCAGGGCATGACATTGAAGGAAACCCCATGTACTTTACCATATGCCAGACTCTCATGTCTTGTGTCTTACTCCCTCCTCTCTAATTGCCACTTCTGAAGTTCTTGCTTGATATTGATACTGGATTAAGCAAGGCTTCTCCAAATACACGCAGAAGTTATTGCATCAAATGTTCTTTGATTCTTGATGTGACTTTAAAAAATTATTTTCTGGCTTTTTAAAAGCCAGATTTTTTTTTTTTTTCACTTTGTTAAAAATTTATTTTCCTATAATATTCCATTATCAGCTTCCTCCTTACTACATATCATATGGTATGACAAGAACATATAGTTAGATAGTGATAAACAAATTTCTGTAGGACAGACTCCATAGAACTGTGCCATGAGAAGATACCATTCTCAGGAAAGGCTGACTGTAGTTAGGATGAGATCCTGTCAAAACTAATAAGCTCATGTAGCAGCTCAAATGTGCATCAACTTCATTTGATAAAGGTTTCACAGTTTTATTCACTTTTGATAAAGGTTTCACAGCTTCTCTGCATGTCGCTCTGTATATGTGTATGCTCACAGCCAGGCTCTCTTACGCTGCTCTTGTCTTTATATGCCTTTTCTCTGACCTCAATCTCTTAATGGATCCATCCTGTAACTCACACTGCTAATTTTACACATGCATGGTCTTTGCTTGATTGGTTGTTGACCTGTGGCTGAGATGCCTCAACTCCTTATTTGGGTATTTGCCATGTGTTCTCCAGTGCTTATAATGAAAACTGAATATCATTGATTCCTGGTGCACAGTTTTTAGGCAACTGTAGCTGCTGAATTCTTTAGTTGCCGTGCTGAACCGTATCAGGGGCTTTGAACACTCTCTGGAATAAAAGAAAGGATCCCTAAACATAGGATTAGCATACCACAGGTGACTTTCATCAATTTAGTGAAATCAGTCCTCTTAGGAGTTTCCCTGGAAGACTTTCAACCTGGTGAATACTGTTTTGTTGTTGGAGGTAGACTGTTCAGGCTGGAAAAAGTCCAGTCTAATAACAGGGTCAAATGGGAACAGCTATACAAATCATTTAGTGTGAGCAGGTTAAAAATGTGAGACACAAAGGCTGTTCATCTGATTGGAGTACATTAGTTAAGAAGAAGTACAGAAGTTAATCCACTGTCATAAGAAATCCACTGTGTGTGAGGGACCCTGCTCCTAAGGGTCTCTAAAGCAAAAAGAGTTCCCTTCCCTTTGGGCAGTTCATATGGCATGTGCACAAACTGAGCGCTGCCCTAACTTCATATGTTAAACATTTGCATATGTAACTATTTATTCAGAGAACAAAACCTTAGAAGATAATATACTATCTGTGGTCTGTAATTTTAACAGGTGAACCAGAATTAATTACTGGTAAACAGGTTGTTCTGACCTCTTTGCTTTTCAAAGCACTAGTTTGTGGAGATTCATTCACATGCAGAAAGGAAGAACGTCCAGGATTAAATCTTTTAAAATGCATATACATAGAGATACATGCAGCAATGCATTTATTGTTCCATTTGAAAAATTTTGGCTTTGGTATTGAAATGTCTTGTTTCTCATAGAAAGACGATTTACTACATATGAAAAAGAACAGATATTTAGACCAGAACTGAACAGCTAAAACACGTAACTCGTGGAAACTTTTTTCCTTGGAAATATGGCAAATATTTTTCTAAGTAACTACTTTAGAAATTAGTTCAATTGGAAAATAATAATGTGAGATAATGACTAATGTAACTAGACAGTAAGCAAAAAAAAAAAAGGAATACCTTGTCTTTGATTGTCTGTTATTAATTTCTGTTTCCAGATTGCATAAGGAGAGAGAAGGTCAAATTAAACTTGTTACTTGGATAAAATATTTTAGGTTCTAGCTGTAGTATTTGTAAACAATATGAAAAGAGGAGTCATGTAAGTACTTAGAATATTGTAGTACTACTCTTATGTGACATATCTAGGTCTAGTTAAAAGAAGATAAATAAGTTTTACTTTTTTTCTTTTTATGTCTACCTGCCAAGGTCATGGGGTGTGATTCAATCTGCTAAAGGTAATGGAAAAGCTTCTGTTCGTATTTGCCCTTTAATTAATTGTATTTTTCTAAATCCACACAAGATTTATCTTTGCAATTACCACTGAAAAGAAAATATTTTAAATTTAAGACTTGCATTTCTAAAAAGGAGAAAATGAATTGTTGTTATGTAATGAAAAGGCTGAATTATAAACACTCTCAATCATGGCAGATGTGAGCACGCAGGCAGAATTGATGTTTCAAGTGCCTTTCTCCTTGTGTGAAACTGCTTTAATCACATTTAAAAGTTACATTAATATTTTTAATAAGTTCAGTAAAGTAAGTAAGATGAAGTGATGGCAATCAAGCCTCTTAATTTTAAGTATTAATATCCACAGTGACATGAAGATTATAAGAGTAATCAGTTAAAATGTCAGTATTGAGGGAATTTATTGACTGGTCATAGTACAGAAAAGTGGATGCATTTTGCTAAATCCAAGTGAAAAATAGTTTTTGAACCTCAGAAGCAAATTACCCTTTTCAACAGCACACTGGAATTACATCCCAAATCTTCAACTTTAGTTGGTGAAGAAAGTGCCATCAGGGAAAGAAATACCTCATAAGAAATTATCATATTCTGCAGCAATAAATCAATAAACTTGGAAAAAGAGGAAAAAATAGAAGGTGAGAGTTGACATATAATGTAAATACATCCCATAGTATTATGTTTGAATACTTTAACTGTAGGACTAGGAGAACTCTTAATGGTCTCAATGAGTTAGCTGCTCCTAATGCTTTTATGACAGAAATATGTTTTGCTGCCCTTAAAAACATTTGAGAGGAAATTCCATTCCTGAACGACATATATATATAGTTAAAGACTACTGTGGTGCCATTGTATTGCTGTTTATTAGGGATGCAGTCTTATTTCTTTGGAGGCATAAGGACATGCCTCTTTGTTTACGCAGACCTTTGTAAAACAGCACACACCACCTTTCAAGAATATACCTCTAAGTAAGAATGCATGTTTCCCTTTAAAATCTCCAGTCCTTGTGTTTACTGGCTACAATATTTGTTATTCTGGAATAATTTTCCTTATAAATATTGACATGAGAGTATAGACCCTTAATTATGCAACAAAGGACACCCACCGAACCAAGCCAAAACTGATTTTTATTTTCGCAGTGCATGTATCATCTAAAGAATGCTAAACCCCTGTAAATACATTTTCATCTGGACCATTATATTTGGTATGATACATTCTCTCCTAATTTCATCAGAGACACACAGTGCTGTAGGAGTGTTCTTGTTGAAGCCTAAAAGCTTATGTAATAAAAATTGGTAGTGGATGTTTGCAGATGAAGTACATTGGCATGTGAATGTGCTGTATTCCCCTTTCTGCTAGCAATTACAAGATGCTTCACACGGGATGCCGGGTTTTATGCAGTGTTCTTTATTTGTGGCAAATTAGGGAAGTGTTCTGAAGCCCTGGGATTGCTGAATCTATTTACCAAATGCCAGGTGACTGCGGTTATAGTTTTATAGGTGAACAACAAGAACTATCCAATTGTGCTTTGAGTGTATACATCCACAGTAGTCCAAATTACACCAGCAGTAGTGCTGCTATTTATACAGGTAGTAATAGCACTGCAAAAAATACCACCCACCTGGGAATAAGAGACTGTAGTAAAAGTCTTTATTTGTCTGTCTATCAAAATGCTCTAAGGCTGAATTCACAAAAGGATAGTGTTTATATTATCAGTGGAAAAACTGTACCCATGTTATTTTTATGCATGGAAAATGGTCTGTGAGCTTTTCTTCAGCTGTTCAAAGGAAATTCACTGTGTTATGTACATGGTTGTGAGTAAAGCTACTGAATGGGTATAGACTTGAATGCATGAGGTTGTAGAAGATCAAGGGTAAAACTCACTTATGTTTATAAGGATGTCTGTTCTTACCCTTTCATCAATATGTACTCTAGCCAGTAACATTTTAGCATATAGCTACAAGGGGATTCATGTTCTGTCATGGGGCATATTGAAGACCTGTGTAGACACATGGCCTTGATGTGAGTAACGGTATTTAGCTTGCTCAGCAGGGTCCTCCTGAGACCCCAAACCAGGTAGTGCATGCTACCAGACATCTCTGCGCAATGTTTCCCAAAGAGGTGAGGAGGCTGAGCAAGCTGTGGTTGTGCAGGGTATGTGCAGCTTGGTTGCGCTGTCATGCAGTTCCAGCTCTATGCTGTTGAGACCTTGGGGAAACAGAGGTTTCTGCACAGTGCTCCTGGGAGCTCCCAGAGGCAGAGTGAGTGTGAGCAGGAGCCTTCAGGGACCTCTCCCCTCTTGTAAACATACCCTAAATCAATGGGACATTCCCACTGCATTAGAATACTTAAATGCTGTTTAGCTTGCTGAAGATGAGAAGTGTGGTAGCCATAGTGGTCTGATGATATCACTCTGCATTGATTTCTAGGATGGAGAGAGACAAGGTTGCTTGTTTGAGCTGAAAAAAGTAGCCAGGCTTACAGGCAAGAAAGCATACACATTCAGGTATATAGGTCTGGTTTGGTGAATGCTGAAATTTAAAAAAATCTCTTCAGCCTTGGTTAGTAGAACTGATCTTTTAAGAAATTTTTCACTTCTTCAAAAATGACTGTATTAGCTATTTCTTGGTATAGTTGCATGATTTAATAAGACTTTCCAGACAGTTCACCTCAGCTCACCTCAGTTCACCACTGAATGAACAATTCTACAGTGGTATTTGCAATAAGTTAGCATTTGTCCCCACTATTTCAACTCTCACAACTCTCTTGTGTGGCTCCTCAAGATTCTTCACGGGTTATATTAACATACTCCTGCAGAACCTGGCTGCTTATGGTTTGGACGAGTGTACTGAGTAAAAACTGACTGGATGACCAAGCCCAAAGAGTTATGGTGAATGGAGTTAACTTCAGTTGGTGGCTGGTCACAAATGGTGTTCCCCAGGGCTCACTATGGGCATTGATTTTGTTCAATATCTTTATCAATGATCTGGATGAGGGGATCAAGTGAACCCTTGGTAAGTTTGCAGATGACGCCAAGTTGGGTGGGAATGTTGATGTGCTTGAGGGCAGGATGGTTCTACAGAGGGTTCTGGACAGTCTGGATCCATGGGATGCTGCCAGTGGTGTGAGGTTCAACAAGGCCAAGTGCCAGGTCCTGCACTTGGGTCACAACAACCCCATGCAACATTACAGGTTTGGGAAGGGTGGCTGAAAAGCTGCCCAGGGAAAAGGACCTGGGGGTGTTTGTTGACAGCTGGATGAATATGAGCTAGCAGTGTGCCTAGGTGGCCAAGAAGGCCAATAGCATCTTGACTTGTATCATAAATAGTGTGGCCAGCAGGACTAGGGAAGTGAATTACCTCTGCACTTGGCACTGGTGAGGCTGCACCATGAATACTGTGTTCAGTTTTGGACTCCTTACTACAAGACATTGAGGTGCTGGAGCTGGTGAAGGGAATCAAGCCCAAGTCTTATGAAGAGTGGCTGAAAGAACAGGAGTTTTTAGCCTGGGGAACAAGAGGCTTGGGGGAGACCTCCTATCTGAAACAAAGTTGTAGTGAGGTGCGTGGTCATCCCTTCTCCTAAGTGACAGGCAATAGGACAAGAGGAAATGGCCTCTAGTTGTGCCAGGGGAGGTTTAGGTTGGATATCAGGAAAAATTTCTTCACTGAAACGATTATGAAGCATTGGAACAGGCTGCCCATGGAAATGGTTGAGTCACCATTCCTGGAGATGGTGTAGATGCAGGACATGGTTTAGTTGTGACTTGGCACTGTTAGGTTAAAGGTTGGAGTCAGTGTTCTTAAAGGTCTTTTCTAATCTAAATTATTCTGATTCTATGATTATATGATAATTGCAAAAGCTGAGGGGGACCAAGGGGGCTAATCCATCAAAGTATATAGTGAACACTTCTTCTAATAACTGTTTTATTTTTTAAGTGGGCTATTATGGATTTTACACCTTCATTGATATAATTTATTTTCTTGTAAGTGGGAATAAAGCTTTAAATGGTAAATGTATCACTTTCACATGTGATTGTTTTGGCCTGGTGCCCAAGAAGAGCTAAGAATTTTTCTCTGCCGTAGGCTTTAGCATTAGTATTTTTCAAACTCTTTAAACTCTGGTGAAAAAGCTATAGATGCCTGTTCCTTCTCTTTCTATGGGTTTTGATTTCTATAGCTTTTGGATGCATTCTCCTATGGGTTCTAGTGACTCTAGGTAGTTTAATTCTGGAAGTGGAATTAAATTCTCACAGATGGTTAAAGCAGAGGCTTGGTCAGGCTATTTGCCATTAAAGAACAATTGTGTTTTGTCTTGGCTATTGCAGTCACTGGATCAAAACCTTGTCCAGGGAAGATTAAGGATTTTAATAGTCCTGCCTGACCATCTTGTCATATTTACGTAAGTGTAATTGATTTGTGAATACAAATATATTTCTGGATACTTAATTTTCTTTCCAATTGTTGTCAGCCAGGTGTAGACCTTCAGCCCTCACTAATTTGTCACATTTGTCATACCTGGTGTGATACACACTGGTGCCTATAGAAACTTTATATAGGGAGAAAAAGGTCTGATTTGGGTAAAATATAGATTCCTGGAAGTAATATTGAAGGACAGAAGTTTGTGAGAGAGTCAGTTGGTGGCACCTAATTTGGATTAAATTTGAACTTTTGTTTAGGATCAAGCATTGGATTAATGTTTATTACTTTTACATTGTTAGTTCATGATAGGGTTGATAAAGCATTCCAGTAGACACGGGATGAACCAGTGATAGTTGGGAGAGGAATCAAACATGGAAGAGGACTGTGTGGAAGGAGCTTGTGGACAGGACCAGAAGCCATACGTGGTGCTGTACCCTGTGCCTTTGCAGAAGCAGTGTGTGAAGGAGAAGGTGTTAATGCTAAATGGTTTGCATGCCGTGCATCGCACCTACCAAATGTGTGCTGAGTTCCTCAGTGCCTCTGCACCTTGGCAGTATCAGACCTGACTTGTTTGTGGCAGGTGCAGGCAATCTGAAAAAGTGTCAGTGTAAACACAGCAAAGGCTCATTGTGGTACATTTTAGTGGACACCAGCTCATTTGGTGAAGAAAGAGGGGGAATTTGTGATGACTTGTATAACATTCCAGCCTTGGCCTGGGTCTTAAGAATCCATGATGTTCAGGCTATAACTGAGGTTCTCCAATGACTTGGCATTGTAAAGACATATGAACCAAGGAGAAACCTTGCTGTATGTCAGCCCTTAGAATGCCTGTCTTCTGAATATGGCAGTGATTTGTAATGGATTTCCTTGAGTCACCACTGTTTATGGTAAATATAATCATAGAACCATAGAATCATAGAACTGTTTGAGTTGGAAGGGACCTTTAAAGATCATCTAGTTCAATGGCCTGGTGATGAGTGGGGACATCTACAATTAGATCAGGTGGCTCAGAGCCCCGTCCAACCTCACCTTGAAAGTTTCTAGGAATGGGGCATCTCCCACCTCTCCAGGCAACCTGTCCCAGTGTTTTACCACCCTCAAGGTAAAAGATTTCTTTCTTTTATACAGTCTGAATCTACCCTTCTTTAGTTTAAAGCCATTACCCTGTGTCCTATCACAACAGGTCTGGTTAAAAGTTTGTCACCATCTCTTTTATAAGTCCCCTTTAAGTATTGAAAGGTTGCAATGAAGTCTCCCTTCTTCCAGGCTGAATAACTCCAGCTCTCTCAGACTATCCTCATAGGAAAAGTATTCTATCCCTCTGATCGTTTTTGCGGCCCTCCTCTGGACCTGCTCCAACAAGTCTCTGTCTTTCCTGTACTGAAGACACCAGAGTGGGATGCAGCACTCCAGGTGGGAGTACCCCATGTTCATATCCTGGAATCATACCTTGATTCCTGTAACAATGCAAATCCCTGATCTTGGCCAGGTTTCAGCCACAGATTTTGATTGTCGACATACGGGTTCTCTGAGTTTCTTGCAAAAGAACCTTGCTAAATGCCGTTTTTTTTTTTTTTTTTTTTTTTTTATACTTGAGTTCTGATTAGATTACATGCTCAGGTCAAAATTGGCACCTGCTTCCCCTACTGATATGATTATGTGTTTTGTGTTTCTCCTCCCCAATTTCCTTTTGCAGAGAATCTCACTTCAGTCTGACTTATCGGGAATGCTTAAGACTATTACACAGTGGAAGCATATAATCACAAGGTGCAAAAGTGCATAAGTTACATTGGGAATGGTGTGGTATTTGCATAATTTCAAGTGTATCTCTTGTCCACTGAATTCCAGAAAATAGTTTCATATTTGCAACATGTTGTAGATCGTATGATAAAGGCAAGGATCACAATATAACTTTGCCATTGAGGACAAGATCTCAGCAGGTGACTTCATTGCTCCTTCACTGATTGGAATTTAAGTATAGCATGCAAAGGTCAGATTTTATGATTTGTGTTGCTTGGTCCAAATTGTGAAGGAGTGAGAAAGTAACGCTATGATGCAAGACTCAAGATGGAGAAGTTAAAGAGAAAGTAGGGAAAAAGTTCAATCTCCTTTTCCCCAGTTCTCAGGGTGTGGTGATTTTCCTTACTGACAGGTCTGTGACAGATTTTTAGGGACTTAATGTTCATGTAGGCACAAACTCATCTTCTATGAGCTGTTAAGGTAGGAACATATGACAGTGGCCTAATGACATTCAGGAACCAAGACACTTCAGAGCAGTGAAGGTGAGTAATTTGAAATCAGAGGGATCCATGGTAAAACTAATGGTAGAAGTGTCTGTCAGATCAGGCATCCCTGACTGTGCTCCAATTAGCTGCGCTTGTAATTGTTGTTACAATTTTGAAGTCTGTTGTGATTCATAGTCACTAAGGTTCACAGCAGTGGTGATTTTTGCGTTCTAAGGAAAAGAACAAGAATTGCTTTAAAGTACTTATGACTGTGATTAATGGAATGAGGAGGTGACTGAAAACCTAGTATTTTGGTAGACTGGCAGAGGTGGGGAATTAAAAAGTCAGAGACTATACCATGCTGAACCTCTAAGTCACTTAGTATGCTCAGACACCCTGTACCAACTACAATGGGGACACTGTACTGAATTTCCCCTTTGGACATTTCCAGCCAATTGCCAGACAGATTCTTGGCTGACTGAATCTTTTATTTTGGTCTCTGAGAATATCTCTTGCAGTTTTAACCAGGTTGCATAGAGTCCTATGGATTCCTACTTCAAAGAGGTAGAAGTGCATCATAAGCAGTTTTCTATTTAGTTAGAAATATGGTTATCTCTTTTGACATAGACTACGACACTGATGCCTTATTTCAGCTGCTGCAGTACACAGGGTGTTAGTGATCTCTTAGATTCTCAGAATTCTATCTCCACTGGGTACATCTGGTACTTCCTAAAGTCTACATATATTGGCAGAGTCAGTGCAGAACTCAGCCAAAAATCTGCGCTGTGTTGTCCCCAAGGGACACCTACAGCACCAAAGCACAGCACAGCCAGAGTGAGTAAGAGGGCCATGGCCCTTGTACTGTGTCTTAGGAGTTGGAGGAAACCTTCTGAAGCAGCTCTGCCACTCTTGAATTGCTTGTACATGCTAAGAGAAGACTAAAGATACGTAGGAGGATGGCTGTTACTCTAGGTCTTGTGATTGTCCCAGAAACACGAGTCTTTGTGCACAATTTTTCACCCTCTTGTCAGCAGCAGGAGAAGCAATCTCACCATTGAGCACAGAACACTTCCCCTTTACTCTCTTTTTGTCATGCCTGAAGGGCCTGGGTGGCAAAATCAATGCTCTAATAATGCACTTAAGAAAATTTAAGGTGAGCTGGCTACCCAAATGAGCTAGTTTAAAGGCAACTTGGTTATGTTTGCATGATTTCAAATGACTGCAGTGTAGGCATGTCTTTTCAGGTATACCTATTTTTCTCTGGCTAAAGAAGCACTGGAATGTATTGCTTACTATCTTATAATACAGTTACCCTGGGTAGACCTAAGCTGGCACTTAAACACCATAAAATAAAACTAGAATAGTTTTAATTTTATGTCTGAATAACAACATCAGCCTGAAATCCTCCTGTGGAGTTTACATCATGGGCAGAGGTACCTAAGGGCCTGTGAATATTCTTCTATTTTATGTCATATAACTTCTCTCCTTCTGGCAGATCTCACAACTCTTAAATTGACTCTCAAATTGTGCAGTGAATTTTCCTTTTGTATAAATAGCAGCATTCTGTTCAATAATTTTCTGGAGAAAGCAGCAGACAAAGATAGCCTTTTCTAACCCTGCTCTGTTTCTTTCACCTCCAGATCTCCTTGCTTCACCTTGAGTTTCTCTCCCAGCTGGAAGAGAGATTCTTATGCTTCTTTCTAATGATTACTAACTTTGCTGTTAGTAAACTATTGGCTTCCTGCAATGCCCAAAGGATCCTGGTGTAAAGAAGGGTGGTAGTTCAAACAGCCTGAGGGTAAACCATTTCCCTCATTTAGTATTGCTTTCTACTCATTCAGTTTTGGTCTTCACTGAAATGAGAAGAAAGAATAAAGTAGACGCCTCTGGATTTCTGACATTTTCCTTAACAAAGTATCTTCTCAGTAAGATATAGATAACAAAAAAAGTAGCTTTGTTGCTGACTTGCAGATTGGAAAAGAAAAAGATCTTAAGACTCTATGACTGGTTATGTTGTAAACCCTAAAGGTAGGTGCCCAGCTCCAGGAGAAGAGTTCACAGGACCACTTATGATCCTCTCCCATACCAAAAACTGGGATCCACATCATGCACTAAACCAAACTGAGAGATCTTGGGGCTAGGGACCTGCTTTTTGAGGCTTTCACCTTTATGATGTGGATGCATGAGACTTTGATTCAGTTATTAGCCCTCTACTTCAGTATCAGGTGGTCTTGGACAACTGCTTTCTTTTGAAATGTGTGTGTACAACCACCCTGGGGTA
This sequence comes from Nycticryphes semicollaris, assembly GCA_013400055.1. Classification (NCBI taxonomy): domain Eukaryota; kingdom Metazoa; phylum Chordata; class Aves; order Charadriiformes; family Rostratulidae; genus Nycticryphes; species Nycticryphes semicollaris. The sequence continues at coordinate 426,168 of VXBJ01002098.1, read as the reverse complement.
GGTCCTGAGAGCCAGGACCTGTCTCAGCACCCCTGGCAGGAGCAGGGCAGCTGGGAGGCACCAGGGCAGACTCAGCCCTGGCCATTGGGCACCTCCCTGAGGACAGGAACAGGCTGAGGCTGGGTCAAGAAATAAGCCTGCAGGTGAACACAGCTTGTTGGAGTCCATGGCCAGGTAGGGAGACCAGCCCTGAAGCGTTGCTGTTGGAGAAGGGGCTGACAGACCTGGGAGGCTGAAATGGGGTCCTGGGCTGTGGGCAAGGTGCGGGAATCTTGGTGTGGATGGGCAGGAACAGGCAGGGCTGACAGAGCCTCAGAACCATGGCAGTGTGCTGTTTTGCATCACCTTTTGATTTGTAGCCAGGTAGTGAGAGCATTCACCAAAGGAGGAGAAGGTAGGGTCCCAAGCCCTTCCCACCCAGAAGGACCTCGATTTACCTTTCCCATATTACTGGAGGATACACACATGTCATTATTTCTACCCTTTTTTATCCTCTGTGATGCAAAAGCCAGTGTAGGGTGGCCCACTCTCCTCTTGTACTGCAGGGGGAACCACCTTACCTAAGTCAGGTCTATGAAGCCCACCCTCATGTTGGATTTGGGAGGCCAGTTGTTAGTACAGGTCTTGGCAATTTACCTACTGCCATTTCAGCATCAGGTACTGTAGAAGTGTGCATATATTGCTGTCATTTCAAGGAAAACACAAAATTTAAACTGTTATATTTCATTACTTTTCAATAAATTGTATTTGAAAATTTGTATTTTATGTGGAGTCTCCTTCTCTGGAGATATTTAAAACCTGCCTGGGCGCGTTCCTGTGTGACCTGCTCTAGGTGTTCCTGCTCCGGCAGGGGGATTGGACTAGATGATCTTTCAAGGTCCCTTCCAATCCCTGATATTCTGTGATTCTGTGATCTCATTTAATGTCTGCTTTAGTGTGAATACAAGTGTAGTAAAGCCATGGATTACATTGAAAATCATAATCTCTCCAGTATGATAAGGGAAGAGGGTGTAAAGAGAGAGCTTTCTCAAAGACACGGTTCAAAATTTCCTTATGGAGAAGTATGAGTCAGTAATATAATAAAAACTCTCCTATTTGCTAGTTCTGAAGAAATTGTGAAGGAAATGCAGGTTTAATTACTTTGGAGAGCTTTGGAACAAACCTAGCACTGAAAAGAATAGAAGTTCTCAAAACACTGCAACTTAAATCCCTTCTGAACCTTCAGTGTGAATGTAAAGTAAACTAAAGGAGGACTTCAAATAGCAGAACACGTAACTAATTTAATTTAAAACACTTTAATTGTGTGAAATAAAAAACACTTGTGCAAGTAAAGTGCATCTTCATATACCTGTCCCAAGTTATTTAATCATCTCTTTAGAGATGCAGAGTGAAAGGATGAGGGGCAAAGGACACAACACCCAACAGGGAAAATTCTGGTTAAGTACTAGGATACTATGCTGTTGGTCAGGTATTGTACCAGATTTCCCAGAGACTTGAAATATCTCTCTTCTTGGAGATATTCTCAATTGTAGTGAACAAGTCCCTGAGTTCTGGTCTCAGTCTTGGGCTCAAGTTGAGGTCTGGGCCAGTTAATACTGAGGGATCCCTTTGAACTTATATCATTCTATGATCATGTAAGATTCTCGGGACTATAAGTGCAAAGAGCTGGTTAGTGGAGAAAGTTCTCTATCAAGCTTTGGACCTTGCCCTTTCATGCTGTGGCATATGCTATTTGAATGAGAAATGAAGTAGAACTGTGATGCAACCTACAACAATTGCAATTCAAAATACCTCAGTGGCATGTAACGGATTACTATAAAAAAACCCCCATACTTTAGGTCCTGGAGACATTATTTTTATAAAAGTAAAGAGCTACATATTCTGCAAACAAAATCCCCAAGACCAGTATCTTTGCGTGAATTGTTGCATACTGTTGTCGTTCCTGGGAAAGGGAAGTAAGTAATTGACTAGATAGAAATAAAAGGACCAACGATAACATTAAAACATGTTTACTACAGTGCTGGTCTTTACTCCTCACAGAGGAGTTGCTGAGTGAATGGTAACTGAGGCTGCTCACTCCTGTTGAAATTGGTGCAAATGAAGGAGGCACCATACAGGGTCAGGCCTTTCATGATGATGGGTTCTATGCTTTCATAAAGCATCAATTGTGGATCATTAGGATATTTAAAAACTATTTTTAATCATTCCACTTGATTAAACATGGTGGTGTGGTCTTTAGGCTGTCCTTGAATTCACCCGATTCTGCAAGCAAATCTGATTTGGATGTCACAAACTTAACAGGAACATGCAAACGGTGTGACAAGGGAAAATATATCAGTAAATTGCCAAGTAGCTGTCTTTTCTGGCTCATTTGAAATGCTTCTGCCCTCCTACTTCAGACTTAGTCTTAAAGTTATTGACATTACCAAATAGCTGGAAGACTTGTTGCCTGTGTTATTGTTATTAACATATTTGGTAGTCATCTCACATAGCAGTGGCACAAGGTGATTGTTTTTTGACACCAAAGCAAAAATCCTATCAAGGAAAGCAAAATTTAATTAAAAACATTGTAACAAAGACTTTTTGATGCTACATTTTGTATAGCCTCAGGCAATGGTGATTTGGATGTTGTATTTTTTTTATTTTTCTGGCTTGTTTTTATATTTACGTGGTTCTCCCCTCGCTACTACTGAAAGTAAAAAATAATGTATCTACTTCCCTTGGCTGAGTCCTAGACAAAACCAGGACAGTTTACTACACTGTTTGAAGCTGAGTGGAAGGTCAGAGGAAGAGTGTGGCCTGCCAGGGCTGGTAGGGAGGCAGAAGGGTGAAGTGGTGGCTATGTTCCCTCAAGAAGGAAATTCTGGAAAAGAAAATGGGGCTGGAGAGGGTATTTTGCCTCAGCAGACATTTCCTCTTCTTGGAAATGTCCTGCATTTTCTAAGCTCTACCTGTGGTCTCTCAGCAAAAACCATCTAGCTATTTGGCATTTTCTCCAAACTGTGGAAGGTGGTTGGTGGTTTTTTTTTTCAGAATACCTATACTAGTGTGCTATATAGGATTCTATCCGAAATTAGCCAACAACTATTGTAATACACGAAGAAACAGAATTTAATAAAAGAAGTTAGAACATCAACAAACACAACACTTGATGCAATAAAAAGTAATTACATTTGGGATTAGTCAGAGTAGAAAAAAAATATTAGAGGAGACAGAGAACATGAGAGAATCAGAGAAAGAAAATGGAAAGGAAATACCAAACCCCCAGCAATTATCTTTTAAACAATTTTAAGTATGTCCATATGTTTTGTGAGATGTGATATGTACAGAATCTGTGGGATAGAGGTTACAAGAAGGACTGGATAATTTCCATGAAAGTAACAATAGGGAGTCTGGATTTTGAGTCCCAAAGTCCTTCCTGTCTCTTATCACAGCTTCTTGTACCATCTTTTACTATATCTTTTACTGATCAAATCATGATATACCAGCAGAAATATGTTGAGGGCACATCAGCCTTGCAGGGTTTATAAATTCAGCTGAGGGAAACAACATAGTTGCATTTATATTTTAATTTTCAGGGAAAAATCACATCAAGTCGAGGGAGTAATGCCAATTTGCACTACCAGAGGAGTTAGTCCTTAATATTCTAGGATAATCTCACTTGAATGTAAATTTGTAAGTATTTTTAGCAGTCTGTATTCTAGTTGCATTATTGCATGCAGTAAATTAAATAAACTAGTAATGTAATTCAGAGCCTATTATGAGAACTTGTATCCTGTTAACTGGATCTGAAAATAAGAAGCAGCTATTATGCAAATGTCACACCCTTGAATTAATTACACATTTTAGATGATTAGTCTGACCCATAATTTACATAAGTCTCCCCACTTTTTTGTGCCTATTAGTAATCAGAAAAATTTATAATATGAACATGCTTGCCAATCACCCAACTTATCTTAAACCACTGCATTATGTCTCCACGTAGATGTCTCAGGCATGTGTACATGAAGGTAAAAAGGCAAAAAGTATTCCTGCATTCCTACAATTTTATGTTTCACTTGAATGCAAGGATGACACACCTTTAATACTGATTTACTCAACATTGACCTTTTTAGAATGTAAATAGATCACCTCCCTGCAATCAACAGGATATATTGATTGACTCAGAAGAAATTGCCTTGCAAACTTCAGGTAAATGCTATTATGAAGAATTTTGCAGGTATACAATCACAGGGATAGGAAGGGACCTTGAAAGATCATCTAGTCCAAGGCCCCTGCCAGAGCAGGAACACCTAGAGCAGGTCACATAGGAACACGTCCAGATGGGTTTTTAATATCTCCAGAGAAGGAGACTCCACCACCTCTCTGGGCAGCCGGTGCCAGTGTTCTGTTACCCTCACTGTGAAAAAGTTTTTCCTCATATTTAAGTGCAAGCATGATAAAATATAATGTGTATGATGCGTTCATGAAGCATGCAGTCTCAATATTGTAGTCTCTGACTACAGAGAATGTCTGTAGTCAAATGACAATTCACTGTTTTTGTGATTGTTGAAGGAGTTTTTATTTGAAATGAAAAACAGTAAAGACAGATGACTAATAGCACAAACTAAGTGGTAAATAAATGCCACTATAATATATACATTCATAGAGTAACTGACTGTCAGAAATGGTGAGGTGCAATCCTGTCAGAAAAAAAAAGATTTCTGTGATGAAACACAGAAATAACACAAACACAGGAATTCCTTATTCTAATTTATTACCAAAAAAAAAAAAAAAAGTCTCCTAGCATGCAGATCCTGGGATTTGTGCAGTCATGAAACCTTTATTTCTCCTTGTGAAGGCAGTCTTAAAACTTTCATAAATGTGGTTTGCATATCAAGGAGGCAGGTTCAGCTTCTGCAGGTTTGTTATTGTGAGATAGGAAGGAAAAAGGTCACTGAAATTTTGGTAGGGTCTAAATTTTCTTTCCCCTATGAGTTGCTGCCTCTTTGAGTGTTTTGACAACAGCAGGGGTCAGTGAGCTCTACGGCTGGACAACATCTCTGATAGACTCTGCTGCTTGGGAAGATAAGCATGTGCTGAGAGCAGGTCCTGCCCATGTATTAGGGAAATAAGGAGAAATCTTAACACAAACCTACAAGTTCCTGGTATTTGCTGATCACAAATATCAGCACTGAAAAGAAGAAAAATACTTACTAGAAAAAGGACATACCATTTTTCAATAGCTAGAGCTCCAAACCTTGGCCATGCTTGCTCCAAGACGCCAAATGTTAATACTGCTGGTGTCAATCAATTCTGTTCTTGGAGCCTGTATTTCTGTCAGAAACCTCACCTGAAGCTGACAAAAAGGTCGGTCCTCTGTGCTGGCAAAGTGGAACAATTTGCTACATACCAGATAAAAATTATCTTAATACTTTCTGGCAAAGTGAAGGAAAATCCCTGTGACACTGAGGAAACCCTAAGTTTCCCATCAGCTGAGGCATTGTGGTGTCGGTCTCTGACCTTGCATGTAAAGGAGCCTGCATTTTTGGCAGCCTTGACGCATTGGAGGTAATATGCTTATCATCTTTTACTGCTGATACCTTAAGCGAGTGTTGCATAATCTTATGCCTCTTGTCTGTTTTGTCAGGAATAAAAATGGGAAGGCTGAATTTCATCATGCAGTACTAAAGAAAAGGAAGAACTATTTATGACGTTCAAGTGCAGCCACAAATGGGTTTTACTGAAAAAACTTTTAAACTATTTTATTTTAGTTTGTTAATAATTATATGGTGAACCCTTCTCTGAAAATAGAAGGACGGCATATAATATGGTGCCTTGCATTTAATTAGAACAGTTTATAATACCACTTTTATGAATAGCTTCAGACAAAATCCAGTTGAGTTGTTCTTAATTTGGTCACTGGAGGACTACCATTTTTTTTTCACTTGAAACAATGGAAAGAGTGAAAAAGATGATTACAAAAGCTGCTGGCCCGGAATCTCAGCTATCGCTAAACAGCTCATAGAACAGTTTGGGAGCGACAGTGTGTAGGCATATAAATATAGACATTTCACTCTTGTGGATCTGTATGCCAGGATGGTCTCCATATTTCTCAACCTCTATTTTTATTGTAGTGGTTACTAGTTGTTTAAATCCACCAAAATACTGGAAAAAATAGAGAAAGCAAAAAAACCCCTTGAGTTCAACTACAATCACAATCACTTTTTTTTTTTTTTGTTTTTTTTTTTTTAAGCATTGGGAAAGTTGTAAAGCTTCTATGGCGATCTAGGAGACCAACGACGGGTACCTGTAATGAGCTCGGATGCATATTTTGTGTAATTTACAAAGGAACATTGTACTAGGCCGAAGCAGCAAAAACAATCCAGAAGCACAACAGTACTCAGTATACGAGACCAATCCTTCCTCCTATAGCAAAATACATCGTGAAGTCAGAAAAAAATTATCACACATGTATTGTACTCCTAAAAGGGATAGTACAGAAATATAATACAAGTTTCTAAAATATAATTCTCTAAATTAGCTGTGTTGAAATGCATTAAATTAGGATTTAGCAAAAAGGATTCATCTATCTCTTGTAGCAGAATGCTTCTAAGCAGAATGAACAATCCTCTCCCTGGAGGGACCAGTTCTACTTTTCAGCGTGAAAAATTCAGTATCTGCTTTTCAGTATTTTCAGCCCTTCACATCTAAGGAGAAACCTCAGCAACTTTTGTAGTCACAAAGGACTGCATATCTTTGGTAGATGGTATATTACAGTGCTAATCTTAGTAATATAACTAATAAAATGCTTGTTTTCAGCATTTTCTAGCATTATTGTGCTCTGCGAGAGCTGCAGATGTGTTCCTACAAGTTTTCCAGGAGCTGAATTAATCCCACGTCTAATCTCACATACACAGAAGCAGTAAAGCGGCTGAAAAAGAAACTGCATAATGCTGTAGTCTTCACCAGAGATAAGCACCCTAATTCGCCTCTCTCTTACACTGACTTGATGCCAGTGTTACTTCACTAACTTCAGTATAATTCCCTCTCCTCACCACTTATAACTGGGTTGACAGACTATAGAAGGAAGTCCAAACTTTGTGCGTTTGTTGTATTGCTCTTACACATTAAGTGTAAGACTTCAAATAAGTCTCCCACAAGAACTAGATAAGCTGAAAATACTCCAGACAGGCAGCAAAGAACACATTTAGAATTGCACACAAGTAATGCTACCACCTCAGGTAACTTGCAAACAAATTAGTTTATCTGTCTAAACCAGTGTTTCTTCTACTGGTAATTCTCTTTCAAATGCTTTACTCATCAGAAAGCTTTTCTTAATGAACAAAATGATTCTGAGACACTACCTGGAAGAATGTGTTTGGCTTACTAGGCATAAGCGACTGGAAGTGCAATAGTAATCCCAGGACAGTGAATAAGACAGGTTGATGTTCTGATGTTGTGGTTAACACGCCTTCTCTGCAAAATTTCACTTCACTGACTCTTCTCAGTGCTACAGGCCAGGCCCTGGAATGAAAACCAAAACCAGGCTGTAGCCCTTTTCCCTCCTGTTTTGGAAAAATACTTGGTGAATAGTTAAACAAAATATTTCATTCCTTTACCCTTGAGAATCTGGATGCGTTTAAGAAGCCAAGGCAAAGATATTTTGCATATCTAGGCATCTTTATGCTATGTTGTTGGTTTTATGTTCCAAGATTGCCAGAAAGAAAATAACCACTATGGGAGAGGAATGCTTTTAAAAAAAGAAGAAGAAGAAAAAAATCCTTAGACATACATTAAATGTTCTAGAGCTGTCTGACTTCACTGAGGCAATAATTTTTCTTGGAGCAAGTCACAATAAGTTCTGCCCTTAATTAACCTTCCTACTGGCACACTGCAAGGCTGCCAGCAATGTCGTCTTCATCCTTTTGTCTCATACTCACCGGGCAACGTTTATTTTATGTTATTAAGCTGACATGAATGCAAGGTGCTAACCATGTTATCTTGTGCTATTTTTCACTACAAACATCTCGTAAATTCCACTCACCTTTTGAAATTTAAAAACTAGGAAGAAATAAATACCTCTAATGAAATAATGTGGTTTTTAGTTTTGGTTTGTTTTTAAATGACTGCAGACCAGAAAAACACAAAATATTTTACAAGCAAAGGGCAAAAAATGAGTATGTGCATGGATACCTTGTTATGAAGAAGATACCATATGAAAAATATTGTAATCTTTGCCTAGATAGCTCCTGGCCATTGAATACAGAGAATGTTGCAGACAGCAAGAGAAGTTAATTCAAATGTGAATGTTCCCTATTGAATAAAGCACAGAAGTAGAAGACTGCTAATGGCTTTTGAGAAAGTATATGAACAGCCAGTGTCTGAAGATAAAGGAAGAACAGTCCCAGGTCCTGGGAAAAACAACCCATTAATCAGTGACAGTAAATGTGAGGTTTAAATGAAGAAGCGTTTGGCAGACTGAGATGCTAATATGTGCAGACTACACAAGGCACCCTGTCTAATAGAGCAGCAAAAATAAAAAGGTATCAGAATTGCTGTATTCAGGCATGTCTGTCAGCACTGCAATATCTTTTTAACTGACAAGCATATGAATTACTATACTAGTTCACAACGAATGTTCATCTATTTCAGTGCTCGGCTTCTGGAGGTGACTAGCCTCTGGCTGGCTGACCAAAATATTTCTCCTCCTCCCCTTCTGTTTTTGGCCTAAAAGGTACGTTGATAATTGCCTGATAAGAAATCTAGTACAGCAGAATCTCAGTGAAAAAAAAAAAAATGGGTTTTTGAATATAGAACACAACTGCTTCTGTTTTGGTGGTGCACAAATTTTCTTGAGAATGAGCAGTACTGAGAGGAGAGAGAAGGCATGCATAGAAAAGAGGAATCCCTTTGAGGAAAAGAAGTGAGTAGTTAGAATTTTTTTTAGTTCTTGATATCTTGTGATTAAAGACACAGTCTTAGGTCAATGCATATGGTAAAATGCAGCTGTTCTATGACATCTGTGAATGAATCAGAAGTTGTGTGCATTGAACTTTGGAACTAGCAAGCCATTTTGCATACGCAGTTTTTGCTTCTATCGTATACTTCCTAAAAGAGGCCTCTTGTTTAACACCAATTTAAGGATTGCCTTGGAAGCCTTGCTCTCTTTTGATTCTTTTTGTTTTCTCCTTTGTACTTGTGTATACTTCATCCATGTCTTCAGATCACCCTGAGCCTTGTCATGCATTGCTCTGTTTATATGCCATAACACAAAACAGTGTTCTAGGTTTCCAAAGTCAGTTGACGCAGATTTTGTAAACTTTCCTTTCAGTGCAAAAGGACCATGAGTCTTTCCAAAATATGTTTTTTCTCAGCTATGTGAACAGAGAACTTAAGAGAAACTTATATCCCATTTCTGACTGTTGAAATGGCTGACATCTGTATTGAGCTGTTGTGTTGGCATACTGGCCAAATTATTATTTTTCTTTTTAAATCAACAACCTGCTCATTTTCTGTTCAGCAGAAAGAAGCAACTTGATTTTAATTTTTTATCACCGAAGCAGATAGAAAAATTGTCAGTGCTACAGTGTTTCAAAGACTCCAAGCATTAAACAAGTCGTATTTGTGTTAACATGTCATAGTGAATAAATTCATGGTTTACATTGATTTTTGCAGTCAGGCCTAATGACTAGTGGTCTAGACTGGAAGTCAAGAGCTCTGGTTTTCATTGTATCTTATTCTGCATCTTAGTGATTCTCCTGAGTAAATAACTTTCTCTGTATATTTTATTTTCCCATCCATAAAATGGCCTTTGTGAAATGCTATGAAGTCAGTGGTCTCCCAGGGCAATGCAGTGCTATGTGTTATTACCGCAGCAAGTATGCTCTTGAACATCAGTTGCTGGATTCCTATAAATGGGATGTGAGGGATGAAAACATCAACAGCTGGTGAACACCACTCAGAACTCTTCACATACAGCTGTGGCATTCTGTTGAAGCCTATTGTACCAAGTCTTTATGTCTGGGTGTTTGATCCTGCCAACTCTTACAAATAAAGACTTGCAGCACCAACAGTTTCATGTGAAAAAAGGAAGTATTTGCTCACAGAGGTTCTCTTTAAGTAAATGTCAGACAAGTCAACATGTCAGACATGTCCCTGAGGTATTCCCAATTGCACTGGGGCAGACAAGCTCGTTTAAATCTGAGAACTGAAGATTTGACTGTGACTTTTAATATTTGCTGTAGCTGATGGTCAATGGGAAGCGATGAAATTTATCTTGAAATAATCTTTGTTGTGATGGTGTATTTTCAAACTGTAATATTTGTGTTGGTTAATGTTAGGAGAGAGGGTGCTCAGAGGTATAGCATCAGGTGAGGATGTTGGAGTGATGGGTGCAGTTTTGAATTTTTCGCTACTTTGCCCATTACTTTTGGTAACATTGTCTTGCCACTTTTGCCTCAATTTAAGAAATGGAACTTGTCATCTGGATTTCCTTGCAGCATGAGATCCAGAGATTAAAAATAAAAGGAGACAAGATCTGTGTGTTACTGTTATTTTATAAACACTAAGATAGTAATAATAATGAAAGGTATTTCAAGTACATTCTTTCCCCTGTACTATCCAAAAATAAGACTTGGCTTTGAAATGAGAAAAAAAAAATAGAACCTGCTTATTTTGCATACAGAGACTTCTGTTTTCATTGGTTTGTAAAGGCTGAAATCTGGGCTACGCCCCTAGGATTGCATTTAGAGCCTTAAATATGTCTGTCCCGTGGTTAAAAAATTAAACTCTCATAAGAATTGGAAAGAAATCAGTAGAATAATTGTTTAAATATCTCCCAAATGAAAGTCAAATACCTTTTCCTTCCATGACAGCAGATGTACTTGCCTCCAGATACAGGCCGAAGGGTAAATTATTGACCTCATTCTATCAAGGAACAGGTTTCCACCTGGGTTGAAGATAACCTTTTGCTTTCCTTGAATAAATGATCTCAAGGGTTTTAATAATGGCAAGGCAGGATGTGGCTTGGATTGAAAGATCTTATTCCCAAATGAAGAAGCACTAAGGAAGCGAGGGTCGTTTTGGGATGATGTATTGAGGGTGTATCCAGTTATCTGATAAGCAAGTTGTGGATCATTAGCAATGCTCCCTGTGGAATCAGCTCTTCCTTAGACTTACCACAGACAGTTGGTAGCTTAAATCTGATTGCTTAGTTATTGCTTAGTTAATAAAGCTGCTTATTCTTGATAGAAACTAAAGCTGTGATAGAGCCTGAACTAGAAACAAAACTGGCATTCAGCCTGACAGTAAGTAAAGGCATCTGCAGTCCATAAAGGTAGCAGTGCCAATGCTGGCATCTGTCTTGTTTCTGGTCTCACAGCTCTGCTGTTGAGAGCAGTGCATATTACAGCCCTGATCTCTGGCAGAATAATCACTCCGTTCCCTGGAAGAAAGGTACGTGCTGTTGTGGTGCCAGTTTTTACAATGATGCAAGCTACTGGTGTTGGAAGGGACGTAAAATGAACAGCTAGTATGGATTCCTCAGGAAACCCCTAGGAAATGTGTGTGGATTGAGGGCCTTGTTAGCTGTGCCACAGCAGAGGCACAGTCTGTTAGATTTTCAGCTATATCTGTGTACATCCTCAGATGCATCACAGAACTCTCTTCTAACATCTTATATTGTTATTAAGCTGTAGCAAGGTGAAAAGTGTCAACTTTTCTCTTTCCTAAATCTGTAGATTTTTATATTCAACTCAAATGCTGAAATACAATACGTTCAAATCTTCTAAAAGAAGAATTATCCCACAGAATCTAGTAAAACTGAAGTAGTAGTCAAAATTTTGAATAGTGTGATTTTTCACCTTGATCCTTCGCTTCTGATCATCATCCTTTTTTCAGTACATAATGATCTTTTACTCTCGGGTTGGGCACAAAACCCAAGGCCTATATGCTTTTAAAAGCTCTGGTTTTCTATTGCTACATTTTAAAATCATGTTTACAAACCACATGGTAGCACTGTCAAATTGGTTAATATGATGGCTAGAATAAAGTCCGTGTGCTTATTTCCTTCCAAAAGGAACCTCATGTATTCAATGCAGCTGGAAAACAGAACATATCTTACTCATCAGTTTGGCTTATATATTCTGTGCGTTCCATGTACACTGCACAAGGAATTGTGTGTTAATAGAAATATTTCAAATAAAATTGGTGGTTGAATAATCTGCTCTTGGAATTGCAGTCTTAGGTTATCAAAGCTTCTAGACATTGCAGTCTTTGAGCAGCTGTTTCCATTACAGGAATTGTCTCTAAGGCTCCTATTTTGTCTCTTCAATGCCTGCAGCAATGATGGCCAAATGGCTGAATACTGCATGACTTAGTCACATTCTCTGCCTTGTCAGCTGTCTTTGGTATTTCTTCTTACACTGGATATTGTCTCCTCCACGACAGCTTGCCTCTGCACAGATTTTCCTCTTTCATGAAACATTTCTCTGCTCTTTTCCTAATTTTTTTCCTAGTCCCTTTTAGTAGTTAACCTGTAAAAAAATTTACATGTTAGCATGAAGATGCATGCATCAGCTTTCAGAAGAAGCTTAAGAATAGCAGCATTTCGGAAACTAAAGAGTCTTATAAGAATACTTGGGACATACGGATAGCCTTTTCTATCTTGTGCACAAGCTGTTTGGTGTCAGTGGCTGCATGCTCTCTGTAGAGAGGCAAGTCTTTCTTTGCCTTACCTCCGATCAGTAATATAGCAGGAGGCACTTCATCCAGTTAGAAATGTGAATGGTCAGGGTATTCAAAGTCTGCCCAGCCTGGCACCCTCACTTAAAGTACAGAAAATTCCTGCTACCTTGCTAAAGGCATGTGGGGATATAAAGTTTATAAAATTTGTTCTATGAAAGATTAAAGCAAACAGATGGAATTTTTGAGAAGGGTGATATTTTCATGTGTTAGATTTGTCTTTCAAATGAAGACCTGCAGAAACTGATATTTGCAAGGGTTTATTTCAGGTTGAATAAACTAAACATAAAACCAATAACTACTGGACATCTTTTTCCTCTTTCTTTCAGGTATTGTATTATGGTAATTTTTCTGTACAACAGCTATTGTATTTAGTAATCTATTTCCTTAGCTAAAATACATAAATTTTCAATTTCTTCAGAGAAAAACCAATTGTACCTATTTAATATACATCTGCTTTAGAAATCACATCACTCTCGATTCTTATAGTAATGTATTAATAAAACTCTACATTGTACTATTGATGTGCAAAGAAGTATTTTTCTTGAAGAATCTGTAATATTATCTACAGATATTGGATATCTAAAGTAAAAGGTTACTCAGGGAAATAAGGAAAGTAAATACCACAAATTTAGTTCTGTCATCTTTTAAGAACTTTGGGTACTATAAATATTTGCATTAGGTCTTGAAGGATCTCAGCAAGCAAAGCAAAAAAAAAAAACAAAAAAAAATCCCCAAAGTGTCTCTTCTGTTAAAGTCTAGTGAAATGTCTTTTATATATACTGTACATAATGAATAGACCTCCTCATCTATTTGATGTCCTCCTGACAAGCTCCTTGAAGCCAGCCCTTGAGCGACACAACCTTCTTGCTAATCTTTGCCTGCTACATTTAGACAATGCAAGATTGACTTTTAAGGAATCTGCTACATAACCAGCATGGGCATAGGGTATTATAGATGCAGTTCTGCTTTGTTGCTGAGGGTAAGAACATATTCTAAACCACAGGATTGTATACTGGTTACTGATCTCATCATCGTGCAGTTTTCATTTGCAGTAGCAGTGCAGATTGAAAGAAATATACTCTGAAAGTGTGATTTCTCAGAAGACTGGCACCAAAAGAGATATGAGTATTCTAAAATATTGTTTCATATTATAAATCCTACCATGCTCTGACAGGGTACTAAATACTACTTTAGGAGTATCTGCCTATATTTTTCTATTGCCTCTTATCTCAATTACAAACCTCCTAAAGAAAGACTTCTGTGCAGAGTACCCTTCACAGTAAGAGTCTGGTTCAAATGCTGTCATACAAATACTGATGTAGACAGAAAGTAAATAGAAAGTAAATTTAGGATGAACATAAAATAGTTCCAGAAGTCTGAGAGGAAAAAAAGACATTGGATTTGGAAACGGTGATTCAGGATCTTTGCTTCAGAGCATTTCCCCTTTCATGATGGTCCAGATCAGATGTAGCTTGATCTTTACTGAGATCATTTGTTTTTGAAATTGTTTTGGTATTCTACATAAAACTCCTAATGCACTTTTAATGTCATAGAAGAGATGACATTTGCTGACCATACCAGGAGTAATGATGAAAAACTGGACATTGCCAAGTTCAGCTGATATGTGACCTCTGTGGACAGCTGATATTCTAGTCTGTGTAACATAAAGATGAGCTCACCCGGCACTAGATCTGAACTTAAATAAATACCAACTCAGACTCACAATGCTTCCTTCACTGAGGTAAGCCACGAAGCACTTTGACAAGGCAGTACAAAACTTCCTAAGAGCATCTAGCTGTGCTGTAGCTATTCTGCTTAGAATTAGGAGGCCTAATTAGGAGGCAGGGGCTGATGGTACTGAAACACTCAGGACTAACAAACATATAAAACAAGGTTAAAATGCTCTTAAAGATAAAAGTCCGGTGACTGTAAAAGAGTGCTGAAAAAAAGTCTGTTTAGAAAGCTGTGTTCACCTTTGAACATTCTTTCTTCAAAGGAAAAAATTATCTTGTATATGTTTTAAATATGTTTTTAATAACTCTTAAATTGTTTCTTTATACATTCTCTTTCATTTTTCTCTATAAAATAGTTTCTGAGAGAGAGAAACTATCCTGATGGAGACATATTGCAATAATTCACCTTCAATTTTGTTGAATGTCTCCTTGGTTTTGGATAGTGAAGGCAGACAGTGAGAGAGGAAATTTTAGCTCTATCTTTTCTGTAATTTTCAATTTTATTAAAAATATTTCTACTCTGCTACATTCAAGTATATTAGTTAACAAAAGAAATTCCTGGGAAAACTGGGAGTTTTTAGAGCATAGTTGCATTTAATTTGAAATAACTGGAGTTTTAATTTTTAACTGTTGCCAAATTGTTGTTTGTGGGGTTAGGTAAGACCAGTGTTATTGTAGTTTTCAGTCTTTATTTCAAAGGCTATTTTCTTTGAGTGATATTTCCAGTTGCAAAGGTGCTATGTGGAAGTTTAAGTGAAGCCCCATGTAATTCCATCACTTTGAAGAGCTGGACATCCCGAGAAAAGCACATCTGACAGCACTCTGCACCCATCCTGGGTGCACACCTTGATTTTTTGAATTGGCCAGCAATGATTTCGTACTCCTGCTGTGGCTGCTCTGCAACCAACCAGGAAACCTCTTTTTTATTTTTGGTGTCATATCTATCTCATCATAACAGTAAGTGAAGATATCAGCCTTGTCTCTGCTGCTGCCTTTTGGGACTTGGGACCATCCAGCCTTGTCTCTGCCCCTTGTCACTGGTGAAGCTGTTACTCATGGAACTGTACAAGACTGAAAAATTATGCTTGTTTGTCTTTTTTACAACAGAAAGGGTCATTCTGAGTGGACAATCATGGTCAGTGGAAGAAAACTTTTTTTTTTTTAAAAACAGGGTTTTTTTTAAATTCCATTGAACTTCAATGATGCCAATGTGAAAATTTCCCTAAACACATCACACTTTTATAATTGAAAGCAAAGTAAAGCAAAATTAGCACTTAATGCAAATTCTAGGAGGAGTCTTAAGGAAAGACTCAAAACACTTTGCACATCAGCACATTGCAGTATGGTCTTCCTTCATCACAGCTATTTTGGGAATGAAAACTTTTTACTTGTTTCAGTTAGTAGTATATTTTCTGTGTCTCTTTTTCAGTGGGACAGCTTGCAGGGTAAGCTGCTACTCAAAGTCAGTAAATGTGGCAGACTGGCTTCTTTTTATATCTCAAAGATTCATCTGCATTTCTTTACTAAGTGGTGCTCCAGGACCATTTGTACTTGAGGTGAACTTTGCAGTCTTTTTCCAAACTTTACATATTATTTGCAGCTTTTGACTGTGGTGATTTAGAGTTCTTTTTTCTGGAGTGAAATTTGAAGCTATAAAACTCTAAATAAAGACTCTTAACATCTTAATAAGAAAGTGTGTGACACTAAGAAGTTTCATACTAACTCTATGAAGAAAGATATGTGCCTTAGATAAGTGGAAAAAGCCCCACCTTAATGAAGAACTGCTAGATTTTCTTGGCAAAGAAGTTGCAAGATTAACACCTAACAAAAACTAAGCTGTTTCCAGACATTGGGCTCTCCAGAAAACTGCATCAAGACAAATCTCCTTTGTACCTCTGAGTTGTTATTGTACATAAAACTACAAGAATTCTAATACCTGGCAAGATCAGGGAGCCAGTAGATGTTATTTTAGCTTGGTTACTGAGACATCAGACTATGTACTTGTCTATTGCTTTTTCAAACTGTCCCTGGAAGTACAAGCTTGACTGTGATTCCTTAAGGAATATGACCAAGCAAGAGTATAAAAAAGTGCCCTGATCTCTCCGACTTTGTATCACAGTCAGAGTTTTTAAGAGAGTATTTTCTTTTTCTTTTATGGACCAGAGGCACAGGGCCTCACCTTTGCCTTTCTGTATCCTTGAGACAGAACTCACCATATGGCACTGCCTCCTCTGTGTACCACTTTTTGCTACCTTTTCCCCTGCCTGACAGCATGATGGGAATGGAAGTAGAGCCTTTTCGTACTCCTCTTTCATATTCCTGCAATATCTTCTTCTCGTCACAGTCTCACAACATTTCTGTGTGCCACCACAGAGCAGAGTGAGCACCTTTGCTTTCCAGCCTGTTTATTTCCAAATACCCTGGCTTAGGCTTTTGAAGCCGTATGTGAATGGAGAAGGACCTGGGGTTCTAATTGACAAGCGGCTCAGCATGAGCCAGCAGTGTGGCCAGGAAGGCCATTGGCATCCTGGCTTGTATAAAAAATAGTGTGATTAGCAGAAGTAGGGAGGTGATTGTCCACCTGTACTCAGCTCTGGTGAGGCTCCACCTTAAGTATGGTGTTCAGTTTTGGGCACCTCATCACAAGAGAGATGTCGAGGTGCTAGAGAGAGTGCAGAGGAAGGCAACAAAGCTGGTGAGGGCCCTAGAGAATAAATCCTATGAAAAGCGATTGAAGGAGCTGGGACTGTTTGAGGAAGAGGAGGCTGAGGGGAGACCTCATCGCTCTCTACAACTACTTGAAAGGGCATTGGGGAGAGGTTGGTGCTGGTCTCTTCTCACAGGTGGTTAGTGATAGAATGAGAAGGAATAGCTTCAGGCTACAACAGGGTAGGTTTAGGCTGGACATTAGGAAAGAATTTTTCACAGAAAGGGTGGTCTGACATTGGAATAGGCTTGCCCAGGGAGGGGGTTGAGTCCCCATCCCTGAATGTGTTTAAGAGTCATTTAGATATGGTGTTGGGAGATATGGTGTAGGGGAGGAATTTATAGAGTGGGGCTGATGGTTGGACTCTATGATCCCAAGGGTCTCTTCCAACCTGAATGATTCTATGATTCTAAGGAACCAGCCGAGCACAGGGCTGAGTGGAACCCAGGCTTCTCACATATACTGTGAGCCTGGAAACCCTGTGGAGGCAGAGACATCTGCAAAGACATCTGCAGCAACATGGAGGAGAGGAAAGCTGTGAAAATGTAAAGACATTGGATGGGATGTGGTACATGTCAGGACTGACTCCCGTGTCATAGAAGCCAGATGTGGAGGAGGAAGAGAGTGGCCCAGGCTAATGCTTCTCTCATAAGTCCTCTTTTCCAGAGTTGTGACCTACTGAAATAGTGGGGTTGTAGAAAAAAGGGATCCTTGTTAGCTTTCCACTGATTTACCATCCACACAGATTTGTGTGTGAAATATAGATGAGTAGTAGAAAAATAGATACAGAGTAGAAAAAGTAGATAGAGCAGTCCTGACTCAGTGACCTTTCTCCCTTGCAGCTCCCTGTTGGTGCTGCTGTAGCTGTGTGGTGTTTGGACAAGGTCTGACTTATCACCAGCACGCTCAGAGCATGGACAGAGTAGTACAGGATGGTTTGTACTTCGATGTACCACACTGTCCACACTCATGCCTCCTTTAGTAGTTTTATGGTAACATTCTGTGAAACCTGCTGTCAGAAGAACTATTTTGAAGATGGTGGTGTTTATTTCACATTTTTAATAGAAGGATGGGTGTCTTAAAGTTCATTATTCTATTTCAACACCCCTGCTGGTCTTTCTTGTTATTATTAGATTAATTCCAAGTTTTACATATTTAGGGAAGTTTTTTCCAATAAAATGGGAGGGAGTATTGAAAGTTTGCTGGAAATAAGTTCAATCTACAGATAAAGAAAGAGGGTGAAGGACATACAGTAGACAGTTGTACACAGGAAATAGCAAAATTAATTTCATACTAATTTTAGGCATTCAGGTTTAGCTTTTCAGGTGACTAATTTGCAGCACTGCGTCAAACATTTTTTTTTTTTTCCAAGGACAATAAATGTCCTGAATCAGACATTTATAATAACTTGGTAAGCCATTCGGTTAGAGGCTTGTCCATGTACAGGATGGCTAAACTGCTCCTTTACATAAATAAGCCAATTGAAGGAATAACACAGTTTTGTTTGTTTGTTTTCCTAGAATCAGATCTTTTAGGAAAAAACCCAAAAGTTATAGAAAGACAAACAAGTGTCAAATACAAACAGTTGACCAGACAGAGAAATAGAGACCAATAATTTGAGAGAAAACCCATGCTTTGTTTTTGTGAATCATATTTAAAAGAAGATTTATTTTTTTTTCAAAAGTTGAGTAGAAAATAAATATGTAAGAGAGATTTTGTAGAAAAATTAGTCTTTCTATAGTTATAGCTAGAGGTTAAAACCACAATATACTAACATGCTACAGTCATTAAAATAGCATTCCAGATATTTTCTTGGCTTGGATCCCAGCAATTACAATGATTGTACTAGAATGTAATAAATAGACAATGTGCCAAAATTTTCATTGGTCTAAAAGAGGGAGGAATTATATATTTTGGTAAATGATAGTGATGGTAATCTTGTGAAGAGACAGAAATCAGACAGCCTTGCAACGTAGCTCAGACCATCTGAACACTGAGAAAATATTTAAAGACAAGTTAAAGGGTCATATCTAGCACTTCAGGTCTTAACAAAGCCCTGCTGTCCTGGGTATTGGTCTTACAGAGGCGGAAAAGTTTCTGACACTATTAACTATGCATTGTTTTTGACAGGAAAATTTGGGTCAAATTCCACATACTTCTGGACTCATCTTGGATACTCTCACCCTTCTGAAAAGTAGAGAAGGGGCAAGACATGAACCAAGTGAACATTTTAAATGAGTACACACTGACATTTTTCCCAAGCCTCTATAGGTTGCAATATAATGTACACTCATAATGATCTTGAATGGTGTCAAAAGACATCCGGTAAAAAAACCCCCTTGTTTCCATACAATACATCAATGCCCCCTAACATAAGACAGCTTTTCAATTTTAATAAGCCATAAAGACCCAGTTAGTAGCAGCAGAAAAAACCAACCAAAGCCTAGCTGGGATATACTACAACTGTTTAGTTGCTGGTTTAGTTCAGGGACACAAAGCAAGCAGAATCATGCTGTTCTCGTCACAATGTACTTTTCTCGTGAGAGCGTATCATTTGAGATAGGTACCCAACACGTAAAATTACTTAGTATATCACCATAAATCTTTCTTGTTTTTCTTCTGCAGTAACCATCACTTAAGTGATAAATGCTTGCATAAGATACAGCGTAGTCACTTTATTTTCCAGGACTAAATTTAAGTCTCTTGGCTTGTAATATTTCAAAAAGTTTGACACTTTCTTTTCAATGAGTAAGTTAGTAATCATAAAATAAAGCAATTTTTTATTATAAAGGTATGATAATACATGGCTTTTCTATGGAAATTACAAGTGGCTATAGCATCACTTTATTGACAGTTATAAAATGATACTGGGAACATGCTAATTGATTCATTTTAGGTTAAATCAGATTTATATCATTTAGGTTAGATGAAAAAGGATCAGATATGAGTTCAGTTCATTCCAGAAAATGAAATTCATAACATGTAAAACATGTTTCTACTTTTAAAAGCGTTTTTATTGTTATTTATAGAGAGAGATAATATCACAGTGATTAAATTAATGGTTTCAAGGCAGTGATGAGAAAATTGCTGGTTTCATTATACTGCTTAAGTACTAATAATTTTTTGAAACTACTGCATCTCTTCTCTAAAATCTTGCCCAAGTGCATGAAAACTTACTGTCCCATGCACCTGCTGTTCTCTTACCAGGAAAAACATAAATGAACCAAAGAACTTCCTCATGAGTGTTCTGGTTCACTGCAGCCACCAGAAGTTCCTCAGGGAGCTGTCACTGTGAGGAAAAAAATAATTTCAGGAAGTTCATGCCGCGGGAGTGCTGGATACAAAAGAAAGGGAATCTGATGTCTCTCTTGAAATTACATGGTGCCTTCTTCACTCAAAGTACAGCTTCCCCTAAAGCACACCTCTTTTTCCCCAGTGGTGGTTTACCGTGGACAATGTGACAAGGTCATTGTTGTCTTTACTTTAATCTTGTCATCCAAAGATAGTGGGTGCCTCACAGTACATTTGTAAGGATATAGGCATTGTTGTTGTTCTTGTATAATTAGTAAGACTGTGGATTTTCCAAAAAGCAGGACATTATGTAATTAGCTTCTCAATAACTGCAGAAGATTTCACTACCTCAGTTGCTCAGTCAAGCCCTTTAACAGAAATTGCATAGCAGATGGATCATCTGATTGATCCCTACTCTGTGATCAGTCCATCTCTTCCTACTGAGAGAACAGACTTCAGGAAAACTGCGTCCTTTGATGGGACCTCATCCAGGGAACGGTGGTACGTAATCATGAAGTTAGCCTTTACTCAGTATTAAGGCATTCTTGAGTCCCCATATGAAGGGAAAGGGTTATGTTACCTAGTCCCTGGGTAGAACGCAGGGTTTGATAAAAGTGAAGAACTCCCTGAAAATCTATCACATGTAAAATAATTATTACACGCAGTAGGTATGGGCCATGAAAACTATCAGAGGGCTGGAGCACCTCTCCTGTGAAGATAGGCTAAGACAGCTGGGATCATTCAGCCTGGAGAAGAAAAGGCTCCAGGGAGACCTTATAGTGGCCTTCCAGTACCTTAAGGAAGCCTACAGGAGAGATGGGGAAGGGACTCTTTATCAGGGAGTGTAGCAATAGGATGAGGGGTAATGTTTTTAAGATGAAAGGGAGATTTAGGTTCGATACTAGGAAAACAATTGTCACTGGTGGTGAGGCACCAGAACACATTGCCCAGAGAAGTTCTGGATGCCCTATTCCTCGGAATGTTCAAGGACAGGCTGGATGGGGCTTTGAGCAACCTGGTCTAATGGGAGGTGTCCCTGCCTATGGCAGGAGGGTTGGAACTTGCTGATCTTTAAAGGTCCCTTCCAACTCTAACCAGTCTATTCTTCTGATTCTGTGTGCTATGTGTAACAGTTATGCAAATGTGCCTTAGAGTATCAGGATGCTCATGTAATGCTTGCAAAGGTTTATAGAGGAATTCGAAGCCAGAAAAAGAAAAGTTAAATGTCTGTTATCTGCAGATCTGAAATTCATATAAGCCAGAATACTAAGCTAAAAAAAAAAAAAAAAAATTATCTATTCTTCAGCTGGGGGTTGAAAAGACTTATAGTACTTCCATTTTTACCCAGGGCTGCTTTACTGATAGCTTAGAAGCTCAAGCTTATTAATTTCAAAAGAAATGTTTGAGGAACATTCTACACATTTTTTTCCTTAAGTATAGACCATTCCCTGTGTATAAAATTGCACGAGAGATTTTTGTCTGCATTTATATGTGAAGTTACTACAATTATTACCTCCATTATGACAACTTAAAATGGATAGCAGAATAATCATTTGTATATATTGTTAAATGCTGCACTCAAACAGAGATTTATATGTGCATTTAGTCTTATGTCTAGAAAGCACATCAATGTTACTAAACAATTTTTAATAGTCCCTATGCTATTAATAGTTTCTCTGATTATTTTGCTCTTTCTAAATATTCCTTTGTATGTAATTTTATATGTTAGTCAAAATGCACAATAGAGAATACTAGGAAGATCCTTAGCTGATATAAATCACAGTAATTCAACTGATTTCTTGCATATGCGTGTTTTTGTGAGCTGAAATATTAGTCCAATTTTTCTCCTACTCATGTTGTGCAGAGCTGCGCAGCCATGCTATTATCTTTGTCTGAATTGTCTGTGCTGAAGCTTGCTCGTTTACCTCAAGGTAAGTGAAGCAGCTTCTAGTAGTGAAGGACTGAGTCATTCTTTGTGTTATTTCCATAGGAAATAAAGCCACCAGATTTTAATTCAGCCAGAGTAATAGACTGAACAAGAAAATGTAGCTAAAAAACCCGTGCAAGTTGGCACATTTAGTTTACATTTCAAGAGGAATGTACATTGCTTTTGATAATGGGATCATTTAAGCTGGTGCTTAAATTAGAAATAAATCAAACCCGGGAACCTGGCAGAGTTTATATACATTTAGCAACATTAAGTGTTGCTAAATCAGAAACTTCTTCCTCACACCACATTTTGTCAAGTCATGTGATCTTTTGTTCACAAACCACATAAAAACAGTTCCAGATTTAGGTAACTGTATTTGTTATCCATAAGTATTCATTGAATAGTTTATATAGCAGTATACAGTCTAGGTCTGAATTCCTGCTTTGGATATATATTTGTTGCAACAGTCACGACAGCTATTTTGATTACTGGAAAACTTTTTCAGTAGAATAATGAATAGCTGAAGACTAACCATTTCACACTTGAGTGGCATGGTTTTGCATTTACCTTTGCTTCCCTTTATCTCTCCTCTGCTGTTGGGGTACTCATGCTGATCATTAATACACCAAGGTAAGGATTCAGTTTAGTGGTAAGCAAGATGATGCAGACTCAGTCTGTAATCAAATCTAAGCTACCCACTGCTGTTAAATGTTATTTCCACCTTCATTTTCATGCATAATGCAGCTAGAAGACTAAAATGTTTTATTTGCTTTAATATAAGATGGGAGTTCAGTAAAAGTTTAAAATTTGCTGCACAAAGGAGTGCTGAACTTCAGCAGAAATTGAGACTCTTGATAAGCATTCAGCAAATAAACACTGTTTCTTTTGGTGGAAATAATGAAGCATGAAAGTACCAGGATGCATTTAGCCATGCTAGCAAGACTGCTTCTTCCTTAGTAGGGAAAATGTTCTGCCATTCTTTTCACAGTTACAAATAATTTTCTCCAGGACAAAAATTGACAGAGTAGGTCTAATGAGATCAAATGGCTTATACATGTTGATCTGAGACCTGAAGCAGACTTAGGGCCATTCAGATGGTGGTGCTTCTACAGATTTATTTAAAACATGCTTGTGTACTAGCCAATACACTTAGCTATGCCTGAGGATTTCTAACTATGATGAGGAAAGATACCTCAATGACTACCTCAATGACTGAGAATTAATTTCATACTCTTTTGTTCAAGAACTTATCCTGCCATGGCCTTTAAGGTAGTGGTTCAGGTGCCTAAACACAGGCATCTGTTGCTATTTCTGATGCCCTGGCCTCCACCTGTTGATGCAGAAGAGGACAGGTCACCTGTGCATTCTGTGTCACCACTGCCTGCCTGGTGGACTTTTTGTGGACATAGTAGTGGCCCTACATACCTCCATAGTCTCCCCCAGCGTGACTTGAGCATATCACATAGGCTTCAATTAAAAGTCTTATATGCAGATCATTATTTAATGAGACTTGCAGAAGCCTCTAGGTGTCTAACTCCATAATACTGCTGAGAAATGCTTCAACAAAATTAAATACACCTTTGGGAACTCTAAATACCCCTTTAAAAATCAATCTTGCTCTGTGTGGAGGTATTTGTAAGATGCAAGCAAGCAGGGTCAGCAGTGTGGACTCAAGCTACTATGTCTGCAAAGCTTAAGGTTGGCTTGCATACCAGCCTAGACTGGTGGGCACTGGTGTGTCCCCAAAGTGCATCACAATGCAGTGGGAATATGTTTTTGTCACAGATTACTGGTCTTTGGACAGTCCTTCTCTTAAACAGAATTGTGAGAGTTAGACAATTTAGGAAACAGAGAGAAACAGGAACAAACATTTTCAAACTAACCTTTTAAAATGCTTCATTTCCCACTAGATCTCAGTTAAGCCAGTGCCCGTTAGGGCCTCAGAATATTTCTTCTTCAACATGCAGAGGAGAGAGTGGTTTCCAGTCTATGATCATTAATCTCTGTCTTTTGCAAGAAGCAGATGAGGGATTATTTTAAAATGTTTTGTAATATTTGAAGTAACTTGTATTGAAAAATGTGGTGCTTTTCTCCCTTAATATAATAGGCAGTGTGTTTTGCCTTTATGAATGTTGTCATGGTTGTCCTAGATTTCTAAGACAGAAGTGAAAGGAATGATTCATGTTCCCTCCTTTTAATTTAGGTAACATGATATTTGGCCTTAATTACTCTCTTAAATATGTTAAAAAATAAAATTATGATCAGTGTTTGATAAAATTTCATATTATGATAGGCTTAAGCAGTAAAACAAAGCCAGAATTACGTAGAGCATGACCTTTCCTTGTATAATGTCCTTGTATAAAAATGTCTCATCAGGCTGTGATTTAGATGCCAAGCCAAAGGATGGTAACTGTAATTAGAGGCTTAAAATGGCAAGATGAAATATCCTTACATTAAGTTTAAATTGAAGCCTTAACAAAATCAGGCAAATGTTTGATAATTTTTCCATCCTATTTATACAGTACCCAACTAACTTATTTCTTGTTACTTGTCAGTTCTGCAGCGTCTTATATTATGGAAATATCCTCATTAGTAGTATTCTCAGTGGAATAATTTGAGCATTATGATTTTATATTATCTTCTCTACAACCAGGCAAATGACTGCTGTGCATTCCTAACATTAGTTTCAAATGTACAGGGACAATACAAAAAAAACACTATAAGGTTTATTTATATGATAGGTTTAAAATCTGGGGGAAATAGATCATTTTATTTGCTGCAAAGAGGAGTCTGAGGAAAAGTAGAGTAGAGAATAAAATTTCATTAACCCTGTGTTGGTACAGATTGTTTTGCTTTCATACTGGTTTTATGTCATCATGCACTTTATAATATGATGCTATCTTGGGTAATTTTTGGTAGCTAATCAATTATTGTGTGGTTTGTAATGAAGATGCTGACACAGCTTTAACAATTTAAACTCAATTCAATTCAAAAGTATGAACAGCATTATTTTAGCAGTATGGATAGTCATTTCAGGAATAAGTTTTAGATATTTGCCTTGGAGCAAAGCATGACTAATACCTGTAAGCTAGCAGTAGAAAAAAAAAAAATAATAGAGGCAAAAGTCTTTTTCACCATGACTGGAGAGAGCAAAAACCCTGTAATCTCAGTAACAGCCCTCTGAAAGGATACTGCAAACAAAAGTTTAAGATATAAAAAAATCTGTAGCAAGTACAGTGTTCTGGAAATAAACTGTGCAAAACAAAGCAGAAAGGGATAGTGTCCTAAAGAACTAAAAATCTTTTCAAAGAAGGAGTAAAATACTGCGTTGCACCTACCAAAGAGCAGGTGGGTGCATTTTCAAAGCAATGCACTGAGACTTAACTGAGCAATTCTTACTGACTTTAAAAGAGAGTTCACATGGCTACATTTCTTAGCACAGCTTTGAAAATGTGGTGTAGTAATTATCTGAGAACTTGTAGTGAAGAACCTGATTTTTTTTTATTTTTCTCTCACATGCATGAGTGAGAGAATTTAGATACCTAATCATCATATGTTTTTTACATGAAAGTTTTAAAAGTGATTATATTCTCTTACCAGGCCTACCCAGAAAATGGCTGTTGTGGTTTGGACTGTACCTCAAATCAGGACAACCACACATGAAGCTTTTCTAGTCTTCAATCCTTCTCTCCCCATTTATTTCAGCTGGACTGGAAATTCCATCTCTTCCTTCCCAACTTCCAGGCTGCCTTCTGATCAATACAGCACTTCCACAGAGAAGAAGGGAAGAAGAACTTTCTTCCTGTTGTAGTGTGGATCCTTCACCTGATTTCTCCACTTGCCTCCTGCCTAGCCATATAATTGGCATACAGAAGCCAGGGCTAAAGGATACACACCATCTTAGTCCTTCCTGATTTCTCACTTTCCTGCCTCTTCCTTCTGTTTCCAATTCCCTGTCTTCCAACTTTGTTTTAAAATCACGAATTGTCCCTAATGCTTGCTATCTGGAGTGAGAATCAGGAAAGTAAAAGGGAATTTTACATTATATACAGAATTGTCTCACCTGTACACTGGCTGTCAATGAAAACAGAAAAGCCATTTAAAGAGACATCACTGTCAGGAGGTTGAGGTCAAAAGGGACTCATTAACACGTGTCCGCTTCCTTTTGACAAATACACAATACATTTAGTAGCAATCAAGTAACGCCAATGGAAGATCTCCTATTATTTTCTCCTATTATTTTAAATCTCCTATTGAAAAATAATTTTCTTATGCAAAATTATTCTGCTTCTTTTTTCGAGACCATCACTCTCATGATTATAATTCCCCCAGTCAATGTCTGTTATTTATATCCATCCTTTACTCCTGATGAATAGGCTGAAGCTTAGAAATCTATTCAGTGTTTTCTGGAGACAGAAAGTGAACTGAAAGAACAAAGTCAGGAGTTTTAGTAGAGGGGTTTTTTTTAAGTAAAATTGACTTTCTGCAGTCGCTGCATATCATTTTCCTGGTAAGTAGGCAGGCTTTTCTGATCAAGAGTCATAGCAACTGAATTTTTGTGGTTCTCATTTCTTTTTTTTAGTTTTAATGAATTCAACCTTACTTTTGAGGATATTTTTCTTGAAACTTTTCATTTCACTGTTGGACAGCCAGGGTATGACAGACAGGCACGGGTAATTCAATCCAGCCAGCCTTGCTGAGTGACTGGAGCTCTGGTCTAACTCAACATCCTGCTATAAAGAAACCAAAAATCAACCCCAAGTGGGTTCAAGCTGAGCATGTTGTACCTCATATCTTTTCTCCTTATTCTTCTAGCTTCCTGTGTCCAGTTCTGGGCACCCCAGTTCAAGAGAAACAGGGAGCTACTAGAGAGAGTCCAGTGTAGGGCAATAAAGATGACAAAGGGATTGGAGCATCTCCCTTATGAGGAAAGGCTGAGAGAGCTGGGACTCTTTAGTCTGAAGAGAGAAGACTGAGGGCAGACCTTATTAATGCTTACAAGTATCTAGAGAGTGGGTTGAAGGGGGATGGAGCGAGACTCTTTTCAGTGGTTCCCAGTGACTGGATGAGGGGCAATGGGCACAAGCTGGAACATATGACGTTCCATTCAAATATGAGAAAAAAAACTTCTTTATGGTGAGAGTGACAGAGCCCTGGAACAGGCTGCCATGGGAGGGTGTGGAGTCCCCTTCTCTGGAGATTTTCAAGACCCATCTGGATATTATCCTGAGCAATGTGTTCTAGGCAATCCTGCTTTAGTAGGGGAGTTGGACTAGATGATCTCTAGAGGTCCCTTCCAACTCTGACAATTCTGTGATTCTGTGATTCTTTCTTTCCTCATTCTTTTGGCACCAGAAGTGAAGTGGCAGAAAATTACAGGATGAAGTTGCACAGCGTCTGCCTGTATTTCATGCCAAGAAACTCTCACTGTTGGTCATTTACCCCCAGAGTATGTTCTCATTCATAAGGCTAAGCGGTGTTATAAAATGTTAGCTGGTGAATCCAGACTATATTCAGTACCTGATTCCGCCCTCCTGCTAGTTGTTATGGCTTCAATTAAAAAAAAAAAAAAAAACAAACCAAAACAAACAACAACAACAAAAAAAACCCAGAGAAATTTGAAGATAAAGGAAAAAAATATAAATAAGAAGTCTGTCATTAAAGGTTTTCCTTTTTAAAAGAATGTATTCCACTTAAGTTTTTACATAAAGTCAATAATGCAAAGCTAAAGACCATTTTAGGAGATTGTGACAGTAATTTAGAGTAATCTTTATTCTTGTTCATCAAATAAGAAAAATAGTCTGCTGTCTGATGTTGACCCTAAATCTAGTTTGGATCAGACATGTACAGTGCTAGATTTCCTAATGCAGCTGAATTCTAAACACTTTGGTCCTCTTTCTGGTTGGTACAACACAGACCTCAGAACCAGGCAGAGTGGCTGGCAACTTTGTTTTTTGACTTTGTGTTCCAAGTATTTCTTCTTGTACCTGAAATAACATTGTATCACTGAAAAAACGTGAAAGTCCCATTTTTTTTCTTATATCTTTTTTAATTGTTATTAACTGGCTACATCTCATTTCCACAAAGAATATTTAAGTGAAATAGACAGTCATAATCACAGAGTACAGTAAAGATCAGTAAAGGTCAATATGCAGTATATACTTAAGGACATTAAACTTAAAATATAAAAATAAGGCAAATTATACCCATGGCTGTGCAAAGTCTCTAACACCAGACTATTATAGTTAAGGGTGAATTACAGTC
This sequence comes from Nycticryphes semicollaris, assembly GCA_013400055.1. Classification (NCBI taxonomy): domain Eukaryota; kingdom Metazoa; phylum Chordata; class Aves; order Charadriiformes; family Rostratulidae; genus Nycticryphes; species Nycticryphes semicollaris. The sequence goes on along the minus strand of VXBJ01002098.1, from coordinate 397,517 downwards.
TCTAATGCAACTCTGCCACTGCTCCTTCCATTTCTGAATATTTCATCTTCTTGGTGGCAGTGTTCTGGGTCTGATTCCTATCCAAGGGCAATTAAAAAAAAGTTAGAACTGAAATAGTCCTTTTTTTCCACATTAATGTAAAGAGAGAGCTAACCCCAAACTTTTCCCATTATAAAAAGAATACAAATAGTGTCTCTTTCTTGGGCGGCCTTACAGACAAAATAACCATGTGCTGTAAGATTCAATACAGCACAGGAAGTATAAAAGTCCTTTTCATTGTTCTGAAGGAAATCAATTTTAATCTGCCCCAGTCCTGATCCTTCTTTTACCTGTGCCTTTAGAGCATTCAGAACAGATCCGGCAGCAGAAGGCTTATAAATTCCTTTTCCTGATCTGAAGCTACGCTAGTATTAGATCACACAGTCTTTATATAGGGGAGCCCTTGTTCTCAGAAATAATTCTTAAGCACTCCAATAGGTCTGCTATGTGTGACACATATGAGGGTTGAAAAATTTTTCTTCTAATTGTTATCTATGCTTTAATCCTTTTTTAGTTAATACTCATATTACCCTTTTCACAGATTCTTCCCTTTATGTGAGATATTTGGATTTTAAATGACTTATGCAAGAGGACACAGAATATTTGGAAGATATTTCTGCATTCAGTGGCAAATCACTGGTTAGCTTCAAAGAAGTTAGAATTAAAAATCATATATCTTTGTTGGCACAGACCCCTCTTATATCTAATGGACCATGTAGCCTTCCCAAAAAACTCTTCAGATCAGTGCATATGATTTTATCCTCTCTGAAGAAAAGAATTTATCCTTCTGCCAAGTGCCTTGATCTTCAGAAATCAATACCTTACACAGGTTTAAAGCACTGGTACTAGTTTTGTTTTAGAGACTCTAAAACTTGAGATGTGCTTTATCTTGATTTACATCCTTCTCAATATGAAGTCCAAGTTCTGAACTTGAAAATAGTTCTTTTCTATAGGAAAAGATTTTTGTTTTCTCTGACGTGGTTTTTTTTTTTCTTTTTTTTTTTTTTTTTTTTGTGTGTGTGTGTGGTTTCTTTTGATCAGTTATCTGTCTTCAAGACCACAATCTAATTTATATTCTCCTAATTTCTTCTCAAAATTGGTTTGTGGAATCTCATCAAATGTCTTGCTGAAGTCAAGTATACTTCAGTCCTCTTGTATTATATCCACAAATTTTTTTTTTTATATCTCTGAAAGAGATTAATTTGAGTTGACCAGCTTTGGTTTTTACAAGTGCACATACTTAAACTACCTATCTGATTTATTAATCAATCCATCCTGTTGTTGAAACGAAACTTTTCAGTTTCAGATTTTCCAAGTCTTTCTATATCTTCAATTGGAAAAAGTAGACTCAATATGTTCCCTTTAAACCTGAAACAGATATTGTGCAGATTTCTCACATCATCAACCCAAACTTCTCAAATCCTAACTAAAGATGTGTTTCGTTATATGCATTTGTGTCTAAAGGTTATTACTACTATCAATGAGTTCTCATTTATGGGAAGAAATCAACAGTTTATTTTTTAATAACCACATCCCAATTACTTTGCAGCTCATACAGCTGCTTCCCTTACTCTAGCTTCCATAACTGGGTTTTGCAGAGAGAAAAATGAACTGTTTCAGTGAGCTGAACTGTACTCAGCTTTGTTTGAGGAAGAAGTGCTCTCCTCCTTTGCTTAGATGCAGTGTTTCCCTGTGAGTTCACCCACGTATATCAGTCCTATTTTGGTCCGTCTTACACAAAAAAAATAAAAAGGAAAGGAAAAAAATAAAAAAATTTGAATGACTGCATACAGTCCTAGCTATCCAGAAGGCAAATCAGCTGGAGACGCAGCACAGTAACAGTATGCCAGCTTCTGAGCCCAACTCAGTCTGACAACAAATCCCTGTGGGACTGAAGGAGGCTGTCACTAGTAATGATATACAGCTATTGGCAGCAGAGGTAGCTTTAAGGTGCCTCCTGCCTTCCTAGTAACAGCGGGCCTGTTGCTGAAAGCAACAGAGAATATTACACATTAGCTATTATACAAAATTCAGATTGTAAAATAGCAAATGCAGCAGTCATATTGTTTTGGTTCACACTTAGATCCCCATGCACAAGTGTTAGAAAAACTTAGGGGGTTTTTGGCAAATATTGTTAGAAATGATTAAAGTTTTGGTTTCTGATTCTGATACTGATGTGTCATAGCAATTAAATGCAAAGTAAGGGTACATAAATCATATGCTACAATAAGCGTGTCTCTAAGATAGACATCACATGTCATTACAAATATCTGGAGACAGACATATCAGCTGTCAACCACGCTAATTGCAATGTTCTCTCTATCACCTCCATCACCAAAAATAGGACAACGTAATCTAAATCTGTAGCTAAATAAATAGCATAATTATGTGTTTGTAGATAAGCCATTTTAACTCATTTTGGGATCAGCCAGAAAAGACTTGAGCTCTGTCCTACTGCTTATGTCTAACTACTTAGAAGACCATAAGATCAGAAGCTATTTTTATTCTGTCCTGAATCAATAGATGCTTCTTGCTCAAACAAGACTGAACATGGCTCATTCAGTTTATAAAAAATAAATGTATTAAACATAACTAGCTATCTTTGCTGCAGTGATAAAAATAACAAACCCAGAGGTTAGCACAATCCCATCTAATAAAATAAGATCTTCTTTTTATCCATAAAATAAAATAAATAAAAAAAAAATAGTAAAAGGCACTATTTGGAGGAATTCAGTATTGGATTAGTTCTAAATCCCTTATTTTTTGGAAACTTCAAATGTATACATACAAAAATGTCTCCCACCTATCTTCATTGGTCAGATAGACCTTGACCCCAGGACCACGAAACTCAGGAGGGAGGTTGGCCATGATCTTGGAGAACTAGTGCAAGCCATGGGGGTGATGAGTTAATAGTGATGAGTTAATAGTGAATCTTTCGTTGACTTCAAGGTTGCGAGTTGTTTGTGAGTACCAGGTGCACAGGATATCACAAACGCAAGTTGTGAGAACCCGCATGATTTAAACACTGCCATGAATAAATGCTTGTCCAGCCAGAAGTCCCTGGAGATTTTCTGCTGCAGAGAAGATAACAAAGGAAAAAGTAAGAACAACTATAGTGAGAGATGATAGCAACTGCCAATATTCAGAGTGACAGAACAGAAGCTGGATGTTGCTAATGACTTTAATTTCTCTCCTTTCTCAGCCAAATACAGGAGACTTCAACCTCAGCTCATCTGGTCCCAGAGAAGGTGAGGCAAAGGAGAAAATGGAAACCAAAGTATCAGAGTGAATGTGAAATATCAAAGAAAAAAAGGAATAGATACAGATAAATATGTGATAATCACCTAATGCAAATACACAAGTATGTGTTAACTTACTGCAATTCATAGACTGTCTTTCAAAAGACATTTTATAGAAAAAGTATTTTATTCTCCTGTAAGCCCCTCAATATAATAAAAAAAAATACTAATCCTAGCCTGCAGAACCGTACCACGAGTGCAAGGGAAGTTTTCCCAGACATGGGAAATATGGGATAGCACATGCAACTGGTTGACTGAGGAGGGGGAACTATGCTGATTTCCTTAGGCTTCATTTCCTCTCCATTCCTTTCTGATACAACCGAACAGACAGGAGATAAACACTTCCCTAGAGTTGCAAGGTAGCTGGCTTTAGCTGTGGCACGCAGTGAGAGAATCCAACACCCTAATCTTGCTGAGATCCTAGATAGTGCTGTGGAACTGAAAATAATACAATGGTTGGGAGAGGCTGAATCAGCTTTCCAGTGCAAACATTTGCCATTTAATGGCAACTTACACATCTCTAAGCACTTTTGGCTCCAGAACTGAATCCAGTGATGAAAAAGTAGGCTTCCCCTGTAATTACTGCTATGCAGCATGATACATCTTGCCTTCTGTTTCCTGTCTAAAACAGACTATTCTTTCCACAAAATATAATGCCAACTGCTGTTATGATTTTTTGGAACATTCACAGGACTTTCTGTGAATGATATGGCATCGGTTATGTTATTTATGCAAGCTGCCCATCTAAACTCAAAATACCTTGGCACTCATTCCTATACCAAAGCTCTCAATCAATATGTGAGCAGGCTGAGTGCCATCTGAAAACATAGACATGAATGTAGGCAGCCAACACATTCTTTTTTATGATCATATGTATGCTTAGGGCAGGAGTGCCAGCAGACAGTCTGGCAGATTGCTGCTGAGACTCAGAGAAATACCCCCTTTTCTTTCTGAATTTCAACATTTTTTTTTTTTTTTCATTTTGAGTAGTACTTGACTATCCTTACGTCTCTTTCAGAATATTGATGTACTGAAAAGCACCTTGAAGTTGTTGTTAGAATGAAAAGATCTTCTGTTTTTCTTAGAAGAAAATCTTTTCTATGACAGAAATTCCACAAGTAAATATTTTTGCCACTTGGCCAACATTTTCAAACATAAAAAGAGGTTTTAAACAGTTCTGAAAAAAATATTAGTTCCTATTATGTGTGATATGACAAAGGAAATACTGTATTCATGCAGACTTGGGTTCATATTAGATCAGGGTGACATCTAAGCCCTGTTACTGAAAGATGTGGGATTGCTTACACCACACAGGCTAAACCTAATTCTGGACTCTTCTGTGTTAGAGGTGATTAGAAAGAATTAGGTCTTGACACAGTAGTCTGGCCTCCTTCTTCCAGGATATTACAGTATCTCTTTGTACCCACATGAAATCCTCAATTGCTTTTTTGAATCGTTTTCATTTTTAGGACAAAATGACTTTTTATGTAATGAGTTCCTCAGTTTGGCTTCACCCTTGCTGGGTGATAAACTATTTTCTCTTTTTATTTTAAATTTTGAATTTTGATAATCCTAGTCCTCATGCATTAGGAAACAAAGTCTTATTTGAAATAAAAATATTCGTAAAGCTGTCTCTGTCTTTTCAAACACTTTGCAAGAGCTTTCTCTTACCCAGTTATTCTTATCACTCTTCCCTGAATCTTATGTGTTTCTTTATTATGCATACTTTACACTTTATTCCAGACTGGAAAAGCAGAAAGGCTGCATTTTTGTTGCATATAAAATATTTTTTATATTCTTCATACTATTGATTGTTCTATTCCATATGCATACTTAGCAAAGTATTTGTTTTGTATCTGGAAATGAATAGTGAACAGAGGTCTCCATTTAATTGGCTGCAATGACGTATAAGATCACTGACGCTAAAGTAAAATCCTATAGAGTGTATGAATGCTTAATTCCTTTCCCCTTCATCCATCACACACTTCACGCTACTTGTATTTATTGGTACTAAAATGCATTGGCCCATTGTTGTAATATGTTTAAGCCTTTATCTGCCTATATGTTACCCCATGACTACTTTCCCTAGCACCACGAAGCACCTTGGAATTCAAAAGAAATTGTGGTAACTGAGTGTCTTTTATATATAAGAACATGCTTTATCTACAGGGAGATGTTCAAGTTTCAGAGAAGATAGTTTCTTCTCAAAACAATGCTAATTACCGTCTGTCATCTCACACAGGCAGTCTACAATATTTCTTTTAATTCTTGTTTCATCCAGGTACAGGTATAAAAATGTCATGTCTCATTCACTTGAACGAGCAAGAGAAATTTAAAAAATATAGAAAAAACATTTCATAGCAACTTTGATTAGATACTTCAACTTTTATATAACAAAATAGCTATATTAGTTTATCTGTTTCAGAACTCCAAATACATTAACTCCAGGACTGGTAGTTAATTGCTGCTGCTTGGCATATCTCTAAAAATTATTCCTGTTTCTCATTATTTAAAAAAAAAAAAAAAAGGACAAAGAAAAGAAAGAAAAGGACAAAGAAACCATTACTTCTCAGCAATATGCTTGATTGTTGCTTGATTGAATATTCAGTGGGCCAGTCTCCTCTCACTGGAATTCTATTTAGAGTTTTTGGAATTAGTATCTAGAATATATAAATTTGGAACAAAATTCTAAGTTTAAGGAGTTCCAAGACCTACTTATAAATATCCTGAGTACTGGAAGCCAGATCTCTCACTATATAAACCTGGTATTAACATATACATACTACATATACATATACATGAATTTAAGGGTCTAAGGTCTAACCTTGTCATTCAGCTTTGGTAGTATTATAGAATCATAGAATAGTTAGAGTTGGAAGGGACCTTAGATCATCAAGTTCCAACCCTGCTGCCATGGGCAGGGAGACCTCCCAGTAGACCAGGTTGCTCAAAGCCCCATTCAGTCTGGCCTTAAACACTTCCAGGGATGGGGCATTCACAGCTTCCCTGGGCAACCTGTTCCAGTGCCTCACCAACCTCACAATTTCTTTCTAGTATCTAATCTAAATCTCCCCTCTTCTAATTTAAAGCCGTTACCCCTCATCCTATCACTACACTTCCTGACAAAGAGTCCCTCCCCATCTCTCCTGTAGGTTCCCTTCAGGTACTGGAAGGCTGCTATAAGTCTCCCCGGAGCCTTCTCTTCTCCAGTCTGAACAAGCCCAGCTCTCTCAGCCTGTCTTCATAGCAGAGGTGCTCCATTCTTCTGATCATCTTCGTGGCCCTCCGCTGGACCCATTCCAACTGTTCCATGTCCTTTCTATGTTGAGAACTCCAGAGCTGGACAAAGTACTCTGGGTGAGGTCTCATGAGCACAGAGTAGAGGGGTAGAATCACCTCCCACGACCTGCTGGCCAAGTTTCTTTTGATACAGCCCAGGATGTGGTTAGCTTTCTGGGCTGCCAGTGCACACTGCCAGGTCATGTAGACCTCCTCATCTACCTTCACTCCCAAGTCCTTCTTCTCAGGGCTGCTCTCCAGCCATTCTCCACCCAAGCTGTTTTTCTGCTTGGGATTGTCACATCCCAGGCACAAGACCCTGCACTTAATTTGGTTGAACTTCATGCAATTTGTACTAGCCCACCTCTCAAGCCTGTCGAGGTCCCTCTGGATGGCATCCCTTCCCTCCAGAGTGTCGACTGCATCACCAAGGTTGGTGTCATTGGCAAACTTGCTGAGGGTACACTCTATCCCACTGTTTCTACATCTTAAGCACATGATGAAACCAAATGGTATTACAGCTGAATGTACATGAAATCTGTTGGCCACAAGTATTCTTACAATTAAAATATTTTTCAGGCTGTTATTGTGCTACTGATTACAAAGCTTTTATTTAACTTGTTCTTCTGTCATGGTTTTACAATAGAGGAAAAGTACGTCTGTTGCTATAAGGTAAACTCTCCTCCTTCTTATACAGATGTGAATGCAGAAAAAGTCCTGATGATGAATTTTTTATAAGAGGAACTATCACATTGTTGTTTTTTTTAAAATACAAAGATATTAGGTTTTGATTCACAATGGAATTTTTATATCAACATTACCAGGAACTAAAATATCAAATGAAATAATTGTGTTTTGGAAATACACACTATCAGCTTTTGATTTACCATCATGTCTTTGATGAACGCAAAACCCTTTTCTGGAGTTTTCCAGGTCTTTATGGACCTAGAGCTCCAAGAACACTCTGGGAAGCCCAGGGAGGCACCTATGTAGGAAAAGATATAGAATAAAGGGTATTTCAGTGTTAAATTCTGCAGTGAAACTAAGCATTTGAACCATCACTGCTTGTAACCATGCATGGCGTAGCTGGAGTGGGAGAGGGTAGGTGGGAGACCCAAACCCACTTTTGTCTGGATTTTCTAGGTTATCACATAGAGCTGATATTCCTACACCCTAAATTCACCAAACAAGACTGCATGCTGGAGAAAAAAACAGTTCCTTCTGCATATAGTAGCAGTCCCACTTTTACTAGTAGCTCCCCTTGTTTTTTCATAAAGGATCTGCCACCATTGCAAACAAGCAAAAACATCCTCTGCTCTCTGCAGCTCTCCTGGCTGCAAGAACTGAGCAACAGAGGGAAACAAATTCCTCACGTCGCCTTAATGCAGGCTAGCCCCTTCCTTCTCCACTGCCGTACCCAACCTCGACCAAGCTGTGGTAAATGCCTTTGTGCTAATGCTGTCACTGTTTATATGACATCCAGAATTGATAGCTTCAGAGATTGGTATTATACAGTGGAAATAGCTTGCAGCTTGGGCCTCAGCTGGTGAAACTAAATGCTGAAGTGCTGTGAAGGGTGACTTATTCCCAGTCAGCCAGCTATTTGGTTTCTCTCTAAGGTCTGTGACAGATGAGCAAATCTTGTTGCAGTAGTTGAAGACATTATCATCCCCGACTGTCAGCTCAGCTACTCTGCTGTAGGTTACCACCTCCATAATAGCATTTGCTATTTGCAAATAAACAGCCCTTCTAATCTGTAGCTCGGCATTTTGCACACATTCAGTTTCAGCAGAAATTTCAGCTAAAATTCTGGACTACTTACCAGGGGATAAGAAGTGCAAGTAGCTACAGCCTTCTCCAAAGTAAGAACTCTTCTGACTCAGCCATACCATCTTGAGATTGAAAGTGTGTTAAAATCTAGTTTTATGATTCCTGGTTTTTTCAAATGTTCTTTTTATTAGAATCAAAATTAAACCATTTTTATTATGATTTTTTTTCCACATTGCTTTGTTCAACCTGACCTGAAGGGTAAGACCAATAATACTAAGGAATTTTCAAATTGTTTGCAATATCCTATTTTAAAATCCTACCTCATTGCTTATTGCTTTGCCAAGATAGCAAATGTTTAGTCTGAAATTCTGTACAATATAAGTATGAATTTTCTGGGAAAACTGGCTTAATGAAAATAGTTCTACTTTCCTGAAGCATGAGACAAAAGAAAGAATTTTTTTTTTTTCAAAACCAGAGAAAAAACTCATTCAGTCAGCATAAGTATCCTTTGAGGACACCCCTTTTAGAACAAGGAAAATAATGCAACAAGAAGTTGCTGTTTGTAATATCAACATGTCTGTTTCTGGGCCCAGGTAATTAACTTCAGAAAAATTGCAGATCTCAGTGTTGATTTGTTTGAGTCTGAGCTAAATTCCATGAAGTCATCCCTTCTGAAGATCACTAGCTTCACATCTCCTACTGCTGATAGCTTATAAAAACTGACCCTCTGTAAATTATCTGGGTTGTCCTCAAGCGCTCACAGCCCTTATCTAGAGCTCTACCATGCAAGGTTCTTCAAAAAGTGTCTGACTGCGTGACAGGGGGTTGGTGATCTTTAAGGTCCCTTCCAATCCAAGCTGTTGTATGACTACATGATTTTGTGGTTAATCTAGAGACTGTCAGTTCTGTATGATTAGAATTACTTTTCCACATGTGCAATGCTTTATGTTTCTCAGTGTATTGCTCAGCTACCTAATAACCTAACAACATTTAATATTTTTCCTCGGTTGGATTTTGGTTTTATTTGTTGAAGAATTTAGTATCAACAGCAAAACTTTTGTGCTTGCAATAGATTCCCTCCTACAAAATACTTACAGCTATATGTTGTGCAGGAGAGGCTGTTTCCCGAGTGACTGCTTTACTTTTTTGAAAAATGAGAATCTGTGTAGTCAATGAGGCAGGAGTTTGTCAAGAAGAAAAGAAAATCTCAGGTGTCATATATACATACATTTAGGGAAGCACATTTTCTTGACTTTGCCTGATGTTTTCTTTTAAGGTAGTAGCTGCGCAAAAACATTAATCATGTGTATGCTGAGTTGCATATAGTACAGATACATAATTTTGCATAATAATAGAGCCACTTTGTATTTTATGGTTTGCTGGCTAAATCTCCTTGCAAACTAATGATGACAGAATTTATGTTTCTGTTTGTAAACCCACTTATTCTCTGGCTCTTGAAGTGCTGAAGGTGCATTTGCAGAAAAACTGTAGCTGCTTGGAGACCTTAAGCTGAGTGTTCCCCTCCCCACATGTGAAAACAACAGTCTGATGGAAAAGAGAAGTTCTTTTTGCTTAAGCAATCTGATCATTACTATACTCCATGCCAGAAAGGTCAGTGGAGTGTTTGTGATTTCTTATGCTATTTGCTTGAATTAAAGACTATAGCTTATGAAGTTACTTTCAAAGTCATTACCATACAGCATTGAAATGATTACAAAAATAACACATTCAGAATACATTTAAAGATTTGTATTTCATCTTCTGTATTGCATTTATTCATGGGGATAAATAGTGTTTAGATCATAGGAAGTTTTTTAGCCTGTGGCAATTTCACTTTGGGCTCAATAGGTTTGTATCCAGCACTTCAGTGTATCTCATAATGAATATACCCTTAAAATTAGAATTTCAGGACCCCATATTTTCTCACCCTTTTCATTATTTAAGGATGAAGGATTTTCCGAAATTGCCCGAGGAAATCAAAGGCATCATAATGTATCACGTACCTCTCTTTTGCTTAAAATAACATGCCACTGACAAAGCTCAAATACTCAATACAGTATTTCAAGAGGAAGCTGGGTCCCAAAGCTGTTTTTTGCGAAGGAGACAAGTTTCTCTGCACCAACACACTGTTTCACGCAGAGGCATGGATACAGGCATTGGTGAATATGTGGTTGTCCACACCCATGGCACGGTTTTGGCCTTGGACAACAGTCACACTCCAGGCAATATCTGGGCATGCCTGGGACATAGCAGAGAGGAAGGGGTTTTCTTCATAGTTTACCCCAGTGGGGTAAAAGCAGAAATCCATCTGAACACACGCTGTGCATTACCAACTGTGTTTCACCAGTACAGTTCTTCTGGATACTGAAACATCTCAAAGATCACTCCCCACTGCTTCACTCTCAGCTGGAGTTCACGATGCCCCTTATGTGCCTATGAATGTTGGCAAACAGCTTTTTGGGTTTTTGTTCACCCCACGGAAAGCGCTGGAGAGTGTTCCATCTTTAAGGAAAAATCTCTTAAAACACATCACACAGCTTTTAATGAAAGATATTCTGCATTGTTAGACTGGTCCTGCATTTCATACATTTGCTAATGCAAATATCACACTTTTGTATGCTGTAAGTTTACTGTTGTAGTATCACTGTAGAAATAGTAGAGCAGTGCCATCTGTGATGCTGAGACTCTGAATGCACAGTGTTTATTCAGCTATGAAGAGTTTATTTTGTAAATATGCATCTGAATCTCTGTAGAATAAACTATGTACAAAGTGTTTCATTCTGCCAGAGGTATGTTGCATATCTGATGCCTTTACTTTCCCATTTCACTTGTTCTTAAAGACCCAGAAGGAGACAGTTTGACTTCCCAGTGGAGGCCATTTTCTCCTTAAAAGACTTCCAGGATTTTGTCTCCTGAATTTCATTCTGTCTCCAAAGACTCTGATCCATCTGTGTTTTCCAGCCTAGAAGATCTCAAGGAGTTCCCACCTCGTTTCTTTGTCATTTCTCTTCGATGTGCTGGATTACATGGGCTTCTGAAAAGGAACTGTGGTGTTGTACTGTAATACCAGTGAGGTTTACTACTCATATCAAAGCCATCACAAATTTGCAAAAAACATTAAGATTGAAACCTTAATCTGGAAATCTCAGTGGGTTTGTGTTGCTTTGATGTTTTCTCAGCAAAATATCTCTTCTTAAAGACAGACCTCTGGTAAACTGGGGCAATAACCTATTCTAGAATATAGTCTGGTATTAGAGATGCATTTCGAAAATTATTTTTCCCTGATTAATTTCTAGGAATTGTGAGATATTTTATTTTTTGTAGTGTAACTTATCTGTGGCCTCCTTACAAGTCAGAGGAAAGAGAAATCCAGTGTTACACAGTTCAACAGCTTCATGAGTTTGGCCTAGAGCCTGAAAATAATGATTGTGGTTGTCTATTATTAGACATCTACTAGAAAAGTTTCAAAGTTACTGAGGAACTTTTACTTTTTTACTGGGTCTATGGGTGTCTCTGTTGAGACATCAGAATATTTCTGCTTAAAGGAATAAATGCACATTTACATCATTAACATTCTGAACCTTGGTATGAAAAGTTTTTAGCTTGGTATTTCACAGGAATGATTAAATGAACAAAAATTTAGATATTCATCCATGAATAGGCATTAAACCAAGAGAGTATATGAAGAAGAACAAAAATGTTTTGAAATTTATACTAAAGGTTTCCATTTTCTCTACCTATGTAAAACTACAATATTATGACCTGAGCAATAATTCTCTTCAGGGATTAAGTAATTTTTTTATAGAAGGACGTTGTGCAAGCTTTGGTTTCTAAATAAACTGAGTTTCATTTTACCTCTATCTTTCAGTTTCTAGCTTGGGAAGTGTGAATTTGTGCTGGTGTGAAATATTGGTATTATATAATTCCCCAAAATGGTTGCTTCAGAAGCATATTTTTTTCTGACCCCTTTGTTACTCATTCTGACCCTTTTGTTACTCACTCTTCCCATTTTTTGTACTATTAATTTCCAGTAAATTTGTCACTGTCCATTGCATAAACACAGGACAGTCCTGACTTTAGCCCTGAACTATTCGTTTTTCAACTGGCTGTTCTAGAATGTGCCACCCTCCCTTCCATTCATTAATTAATTATATACTGATTAGAAATAGCTTACTTTTCATCTATTATTCTTTTGTAAATGGCACTTTCTCATAATTTCTAATTTACTTCTGTCCAAGTATCTTGCATAAGTGCTGGGAAACGCATTGCAGGATCATTTAAAAAGCAAGTAAACACAATAAATCAATCCAAACAAAAAAAATGTGGATGCAAAATTAAAATTAAGCATTGGAGCTGGGGAAAAATATTAGATCTTTGGTAGCTAAGATGTAAGTATTCTTTTCATGTGCTTTGCATCAATTTTTTTTAGCTGCATGGGTACTGCCTATTTCTTCTTTAACCCATCTTTATGGTTTTTAACCCTTTGACAAATTTACAAATGCTGCCATTTCTGCTTTTTCTATTCACAGATGGTTTAGTAATTTTTATGACTAACTGGCTGTTAGGTATAAGGAAAACCCTGATCTTTTCTTTCATGCACTGTAGAGGTTTGGGGTATTGGCCTTTCTTTTTCCCAGAGTGAGAGAAATGAACCATTAAGATAAATATAGTTTTACTTAACCCTCAATGGATTTTAATACTGGTACTTTACTGATTTTGTGTGTGTGTGTGTATAAAACAAAACAAAACAAAAAAATCAAACCAATCAAACATTTTGTCTTCTTTGTGTCAGACCCTTTAAAGGGACAATTTACCAGAAGCTTTTTGTTCTAAATGGCATCCAAATCTCAAAACATACTTCCTAAGGCCCAATTAGACAATCAAAGGAGGAGACAGTGGATAGAGCTTATGGTTTTATATTACCTGCCTGCTGGCTAAAAGAATAAGTGAAATTTAGAATTTGAAACAACAGGAACTCATGCCCTGCACTATACTTTCACCTCAGAGTAAAAGAAGAAAGCACAGAGAGCTGGCACTTTGTGTATAAAAACAGTATTTATTTGGGACTGACAGCAAAAGCTCTAACTGGTCCCAAGTGAGTCGAAAGTTTGATCTGAAGTAAGAGAAAATCTGCTAAGAAACAAATGAAAAAGGAAAAAATAAAATACCCCTACAGTGCAGAGGAGAAACACTGTTGCAGAAGTAACTTCAGATTAAGTAGCCAGGCATGTCTGGACATGTTAATGGACAAAAAACATGTATAGAGCAAGAGCTGAGAATTGTTGGATGTCTTGTAAAAGCTGGAGGAGAGGGAAGACGATGCTCTTTTAATGGCAGATACGATCACAGGTGGTTCTGACTTCTGAAGACTCAAATACCTTTGCTTCCTGGCAGGTTTTATCAGACAAGTCAAGAAACTTTTATCAGATGAGTCACTGTCACCATGCTAAGTAGAACTGAACACCTCTCATCCAGAAAGCTTGGGTTCCACCTGGATTCTAGTTTAGATAGAAGATAACCTTTGAACTGCAGAAACTATAATCCCAGACACTATATCTAGAGTTGGTAGAAGATATCCTTTGAAGAAACAAGTACAATTGTTTCTATATGTATTATATAACACATTTGCTTCCTCTCCAGCTCAGCATGTTGCTACAATGGAGGGGACTGACAGTCCCAGTTAGTGAATTTGTTTAATATTAGAGACAAACTCAAGGTTCAGTTGATAGAACAATAGTTTTCCACTTCTCAGATTTTGCTCTAGGAACAAAATATGTGGAAAGAAACTTGATATTTTTTTTTCATTATAAAAATAAAGACTACCCTAGACACGTCCACAAATTAGTGAAGTTGAGTTCTCCCTTTAGAACTGCATTTCTTTTTAGGCCACCCTGAAAAATATTGCTTGGACAAGATAAAATGATGTAAGGCAGAACAAAGATCAGCACAAATAATGCAGCACCTGTTCCATTCAATCCATTTTAAATTTTTGAATGGGAATTATGAGGACACTAATCCTCTGTCATGTAACAGCTGGGTCATATAGAGGGTAACATCAGTAATTGTCAAAGTACATCCTTAAGCTCACTTAAACGGTGTACACTGAGCCCCACAGAATTCAGCTCAGAAAATAGGAGACTATTGTATGGCGCAATACAGAAATAAAATAATGAAGGTGCTTAAGGTTGATGTTCTGTTAGAAAAGAACATTAGTTTGTCATGCTGTTTTAGCTTAATTTAGTGCTTCAAGAGACAAAGAAATTGTCTTGTCTTTGTTACATTGCTGAGAGATTCTGGACAAACTGAATAAAAATCACTTAGGTATCAACAGGGCAACATAAGGGGAAAACATAGACATCTAAATTAATATGAGAGAATGAAAAGATTTCTACCTAACCTGTTCAGCTCCTTGAGAAGCTAAGTTTTTTTCTCAGAAAGCTGCTTCTCTGCCTGAAGTTCAACTGTCTTACAGCAGAGGTGATAGTCTAAGGACATTTATTTCATTTAACTCCAGTCACAGTCTTTGTGAGGCATTGACAGGCATTTCAGGAAAATATCTTATTCAGTCTTTAAAGAGGTAAAGGGTGGCTGCCCTTACAATGGAGCCACAGTTAGCACACTGGTTAAGGGATTTTTTCCTAAGTGCTTCTTCCTTCCCATGTTTGACCATGTAGACTTCCCGTATTGGATGTCCTATGACCTCAAGAGGCCAGGATTAGCAAGAAAGCTTGAATTGTGTTTGTCACAGCCTGCAGCAGCTAGTGCTGCACCAGATCCAAAATGGTGCTCATGTTTTTTCCACAGCAACCTTGGTGGCAGCTCCCTGCCTCATGACTAAACAGAGCATCCTTCACCCAGGCACTAGGCAGGGATTCAAAGGAATTAATTTCATTTTTTCAGATGTTCTTAACATTAGCCTTGTATCCTGAGCTCACTCCAACCTATTTCTTGAACCTGCACTGCTCTGCCGCTCCAAGGCATGAGCACATGCCTTTGTGGCATAGAGTCTGGAGTATCCAGCCAAGGATGCTGTGACTTAAATAAAAGCCTTTGTTTCTGGGGATGTGTATACAATTTATACTGAAAAGTTGTTGACTAAAAGTGGGAGTCATGCCATGAAGAATCTGTGTGGGAAGCAGACAATGTGGGTGTGAATCTTATACAGTCAAGGGACTGTATAGGATTCATCTTGGCTGAGTGCTTTAACTAAAATATGCAAAATGGGCAACTCTCCTCTGGTCATATCTAGAAGGACCATGGAGGCATTCCTTTTTACCGCATACACAAATGAGGTATCCGAGTGAATGGATTTCTAGTTACAAATCTACTCTGGTATAGAAATCCAACTTGTATGTATAGGTAAGTAAGGAATGTGTCTAAGAAGAAGAATAATTAATTTTAAATACGTTCCCCTTTCTGGCTTTTTCTACCAACAAACCCACTTGTTTTTCAGGCAGTTGACAGTCCCAGGCAGTCTCAGGGGTTCACATTTCTCCATTTCTTACAAAATGAACTGAGGCATCTAAAAAAATTATTCTTTTCTTTCTTTTTTTTTTTTTTTTTTCCTCCAATCTGGTCACTTTCCTTCCATTTCATTAATTTATAATATTTTGTCTCTTCTTGTCAGGTGCTTTCTCCTGTGAGAGTCTCGAGGTAGAGAATTAATGTCAGAGAACTTGTGAAGAAGGTATTAATGCTAATCTGCTACTACAACGGTATTTTCAACATAAGCCCTTAACAACATTACCATATAATGCAAGACAAGAGTCTGAAATAACTGTGAAATTGCCAAGCATTTTAAGGGTCACATTAGATGCAGAGAAATACGCCAGGGTCTTATGCAAAACAGTGGTACTGGATGCAATTAGATATTGCCAAATAGAAGAAAACATCTCTTTTGAAGCTGATCAAAATTCATGACCTGCATCGAATAAAAACCCTGTTAATAAGAAGTATATGAACTCTGTACACAGTAGCCTTGAACAGAGAGTGCAGGTTTTGGCAGATATTCATCTGATTATAAGTTGTTCTTATTGAGCTCACAAGGTCACTGTACAAAAGAATGTACTTCCGTAATGATTCAGGAGAATATTGAGTAAGAAACATGAAGACTTTACATCTCTGACTGAACTCACCTCTTGTGTATAATATGACCGTTACCAGTTCAGTTGTGCTGTCTCCAGGTCAGGAAGAACGTTAATAGATCAAAATGGGTGCACCACTCTGCACAGAAACTCCCACTGACCTCTGTGGAAGCTTCTCACTTCTGCTTATTTTAGAATAAGGTTACTTTTCCAGATTCCATAATAATGGAGAAACATAATTTGTGTCGTGAAGTCTTAAAAATGTTGACTTTTTTCTTATTCATGATATCTCACTCATATAGTCACAATTCCTTGGCAGTTTGGGGGCCAGAAATTATATTATTTTTTTTTATATTATAATAAAATACTGGCTTTTAATTAAAAAAAAAAAGTTTAACACTATAAAATGATGGAGAAGGCAAAAGAATAATTGACTGTGAAAGTAGGTCCAAAGTAGGTCATACAGCCAAAACCAAAATTGACTTCTGTTGTGCTATCATATTCATACAGAAGTGCCACTATTAAGGATATTTTAAAACAATGAGAAAGGCAAGGAAATTTCAAGTTAAATGACTTGACTTACGGAAGTGCTGACTACCCAGAAATCTGACTGAAGTCAGTAGGAGCTGCAAGCACTTAACAACCCTGAAAATTCTGGAAAAAGTTATTTTTTACTTTTAGTTGATGATGGTATGTCTTTATAGTGCTAGGATTTCCAACAGTGAGAGCTTGTAGATTCCTGGTGGCACTACACAGTATGAAGTCTCCAAGCCTTACAAAGAAGTGTGCCAATAGCATTAGCTGTATAGGTTTGTGTGACATTTATTGAGACTGGTGTCAAGCTCTTCTTTCATGCACACATCCTAGAGCCCTGCAGAAATTTTGGCAGCCCATTCATGGGATTGCATCGCTCTGCTTTGGACAAAGTAGAGGTTATGGGGCGCCTTGGACAGAATGAAATTTCCCCTCTTAGAGTGCTTCCAGCTGTTGAAGGCTCATGGGGCCAGGTGAATAATTAAACTTGGTCAACATGCCTAGCATAAGCCTCTTATTTTTTGTGACTATTATGAGAGATAAAAGAGAGTAAAAGAATGCAAATTGTGCTCCCTTAGTCATTCCCTTTTTGACGCTGTTCTTCTGAGGTTATGTCTGTTAAAAATATTGCAATATTGCTGGTATCATCTGTTCACTTGGTAGAACTGGAAACTATGAAACTAAGATAATTCAGTTGGGAAAAAAAAGAGAGATTGATTTCTTTTCAAGAGTAAAAAAAGTTTTATATAATTTGAGTGATATAGAATAAAGAATAGGCAATAGCATAAGAGCTAGGGAAGAGAACACCTCCATGTATGCCATAGCCTCCAATCCAGAAATTAGGATCTTCCAGTTTTCATATATTGAAAATTCCAAGAATGTATTAGATGTATGGAAAACCTTGAATGCTTTTAAGCTATCCTGAAAACAATCCAACCTGGTCTTAATTAATTTTTCTTTTTTTTCTTTTTTCCATCTTTTTTTTTCACTAGACAACTATGGATCAGCTTTTCCATTCTCACATCTTCCTACTGCAAAAATAAAACAAGAGCAGCATTGTTGATTATGTCATGTCAAAAGTTAATTTTTTTTTAAACTTTTGTATAAGAGTTATAAAACGTCAAGCACTGGACTGTCTTGAACCAAAAGGTAAAACACTTCACAGAAAATGTTGAGCCTTTTTCAAATTATTTTTGGTTTGAATGGAAGATTAATTGGAAATGTCTTGCTAGAGCAGTTTAATTTTTGCTATTTAGAGAGAGAAAAAACTGTGGAAAACTCCTTTTAGTTGCCACTCTTGGAATTCAGGAAGCAATCATTGTCTCAGAGAAACACATTTATTTCTTAATCAGCACATTCAAGGATTGCCATGAAACAGCAAGAGATGTAGGATTACATTTAGCTGAACTTTGATATGACTTGACAAATATGTGGAAACTCACAGTGTGTGTTCACAGTATTAGGTGGACTGTTTATAACCCTTTGATTTTGTTTCACTGGAAACAGCTAAATAGAGCAGATAAATACATTTGAACAGTACTAAGCAGTCATCTAAATGACACCATATTATTACTTTTTCTCTATGTAGAAGACATTGGAGCTCCTTTATTAACTACAAAAAAGCCCAGGACCTTATTTATGTCCTTATTCCAGGAGGAATAGGGGCATCTGTAATTGTGTGGGTGCCTTCTGTACTAGAAGATGACTTCAGCAGAGGCTTTAAATGCTCAGCACTTCTCCGTTTCAATCCATTAGCATTCATCTCCCTCTAGGGAATATGGACTTATTACTCACACATGAAATGAGGCACTGCTGAGGTTAGCAGCCCTCATAGCTCTTTCCAGCTTAGTGTCAAGATGAGTAAGTGACACCAATATGTGTTTGCAGCATAGATTAAGAGTGTGCTTCAAGAGGGTTGTGCAGACAAGGTGACAACTGTCCTGGGTGGCAAGCTCCTACTCCTGGGCTGCTGATGTTGTTATAGCTGTAATGGCTCCTTTCCTATATTATGTTCCAACTAGATCTGACAGGTGTAGTGGGTTGACCCTGACTGGACACCAGGTACCGACCAAAGCCGCTCTATCACTCCTCCTCCTCAACTGGAGAGGGAAGAGAAAGAATAATGAAAGGCTCATGGCTTGAGATAAGAACAGGGAGAGATCACTCACCAATTACCATCACAGGCAAAATAGACTTGACTTGGGGAAAATTAATTTAATTTATTACCAATCCAATCAGAGTAAGGTAATGAGATAAAAAAAATAAATCCTAAACCACCTTCCCCCCACCCCTCCCTTCTTCCCTGGCTCAGCTTCACTCCTGATTTCTCTACCTCCTCCCCACAAGCAATGCAGGGGGATGAGAAAAGGGAGTTATCAACATATCATGTGTTGTCTCTGGCCCCCCCTCTTCCTTAGGGGGAGAACTCCTCACACACTTTCCCTGCTCCAGTGTTAGGTCCCTTCCATGGGAGACAGTCCTCCACAAACTTCTCCAACATGGTACTTCAGGAACAGACTCCACCAATGTGTGTACCGCACAGGGTAACAGGTCCTGCCAGGACCCTGCTCCAGTGTGGGGTTTCCACAGGGTAACAGCCTCCTATGGGCATCCAGCTGCTGTGGTGTGGGGTCCTCCATGGGCTGCGGGTGGATATCTACTCCACCGTGAACCTCCACGAGCTGCAGGGTTACAGCTCGCCTCCACCATAGTCTTCATCACAATCTGCAGGAGAATCTCTGCTTTGGTGCCTGGACAACTCCTCCCCCTCCTTCTTCACTGACCTTGGTGTCTGCAGAGTTGTTTCTCTCAAAGTTCTCATCCTCTCTTCTGGCTGTTGTTGCACAGTTGAAGTATTTTTAACCTTCTTAAATAAGTTATCATAGAGACACTACCACTGTTGCTGATGGCCTCAGATTTGGCCAGCAGCGGGTCAGACTTGGAGCCAGCTGGCATTGGCACTATTAGATGCAGAGGAAGCTTCTTGAAACTTCTCACAGAAGCCACCCCTGTATCTCCCTGCTACCAAAACCTTGCCACACAAACTAAATACAACAGGACAGGATCATATGGTGCAAAAACAGCCATGGACATCCTTGTGAAATGGAGCTCCTTGTTCAGCCTGAATCTAGGATGTGATATTAGATTTAAGAGGGTGGCTGTCAGTTCAAATGGTCTTGTTCTGTCTTGCAGGGTCACCATGGAGTTGTGGGCTTTGTTTGGAGGAGACTCTTGAACACAGTGTCATAGGAGATAGGTCCCATGTTTAGAGAAGGGTTAAAATCAAATTGGGTTAAGCTGTTCAGCTGAAGTTCAGGCTCTTGGGATGCTACAGCAAGATGAAGGAAATGGTTTAACTGATAATTTAAGGGAGTGACTTTCAAAAGGGGTATTTGGACATAGCAAGAAGATGGTTTTGCCATGCTGTTCCAAAGGTTGCATTGCCATACCTACCTTGCTCTTACTACCAGGTCATGCCAGAATTAAGTTTGTTCCATCCATGTACTAAGTATACTTTCATTTTGTAGGGCATAACTAACCTTTGCAGCCTGGGTGTGCACCTCCACAGGCCTTTGGTACTGCACTAGGGTGAGAAGATGGGCACCCATAGTTTCAGTGCTGTTTCTTGGGAACATAGTAACGTATCTTGGTTGGATAACCAAAAGAAAAAAAAAAAATGTATCTCTTGGCTTGTATTTTGGAGCCTGGGCTCTTCCAGCCAGCAGAAATCTGTTTCTCAGGTGCATGTTTCTCAGGTTTTTTGTTGGTTTGTTGTTGCAGTTTTTTAGAATTTAAATAAGCTTTTACTTAATGTAGGAAGAATCACAGCAAATGATTTTATGAATCAATAACACAGTCACTGCTAAAAACCTCTGTGCCCAGACAGAGGCCACAGTTAAATTACGAGGAGTGACACCTGCCTGAATAAGAAATGCCATTCTCGGCTTCTGAAATAATTCTTGACTGCATATTCCTGCAACTGTAATCAAAAAGAAAGGAAGGATTTTTAGAGCTCCCCTGTGGGTATGCACTGTTCAAGTTTCCAGCTTTTGAACTGTGGACAGATGTGTTCCCCAGAGGCTGCACACCACATTTCCCAGAGACCCTTCTCTCTCCAACCGTCACAGATCTCAGCACAGCACAGTACAAAAAGCACAGTCAATTTTCTTTTCCTTTGCTTACTCTGTAGAAGACAGGTGGCATGCAATGCTGTACTGAAATACATAGGACATTATTTTTAATCAATTATTTTGCTTTTATTTTCTAGGTGATTGTTCATGTTGTGGGGAACTATATTGTAATGTATTTAACAAATATTTTAAGGCTATAAACATAAAAATAACTAAAAGAAGTATTTTCTTATATTCTCTGTCTGCTTTATCTTCCCAAGACACCAACTACGTGACAAATACCTCTTTGTTATTGCCAGTAAGCCAGCATTAAATCAGTATGATTCTTGAGGACTGCAATGAACTTAGCATCAAGAGAAGGCTGGATTACTGAAGACTGAAATAATAAATACAACAATTACTTTATTTACTTAATAGCATGTGATGCGTCCACTGAGTTCACTTAATTTCCTCCTGCTCTTGGAAAATAATTGAAAAAGATGTTGAGAATACTGTATTTTATGTTTATAAAAAAAATCCTGACAGTTTGAAATTCATATTCACATAAGATCATGGGAGGCTTTATATTTTTCAGTAGAAAATTATGTCATGCAACATTCATGGTTGTCTAATCTGAAATCATACAAGCCACATTCAAAGAACTGTGGGAAAATGAAGTGGCTTGATTGCAGTGCAGAGCTGAGCTGAAGTGGCAGAAGAAACAAGGATCATATAAATAATAGATGAAACTGCTTTTTTTTCCTAGTAAATAAGTGCAAGACGAGCGATACAATATGTGCCCCACAAGGCCACTGTAACTATGGCAACAATGA
Organism: Nycticryphes semicollaris; assembly: GCA_013400055.1. Classification (NCBI taxonomy): domain Eukaryota; kingdom Metazoa; phylum Chordata; class Aves; order Charadriiformes; family Rostratulidae; genus Nycticryphes; species Nycticryphes semicollaris. The sequence goes on along the minus strand of VXBJ01002098.1, from coordinate 375,570 downwards.
CACATGTACTGTCTTCATTGCAGATTAGCCCTATAAATATGTAACTGATGGACCATACATGTATACTTGTACTGGAGCCACTCTCTAGCTGTCTTTTTATTGCTTTGAGTGGCCTTCATGTCCCATCTTTATGCTTTTAGAATCTTTACAATATCTCCAGAGGAAAAAAGCAGAACAGTTACAATGCATCCAGCATGTTCTTGATAAGTCAAGACTATTTTCCATGAGAGAGTATGGATGTGTATGTGTAAGTGTGTGCCAATGGGTGTTGGGCATGGCCACCAGCCCCTTTGCCCTTTAATCTCCTTGCTTTCAAGATTCTCATTTTTACGACTCATCTCTTTTGGAGAGAAGTGGTTTAGGCAGTATTCTAGTTTGATGTATGTATTGCACATGACTCAGACTGCAACCTAAAAAGGGAGGATTATTTTGTATATTCTCTAGCTGCCTTGTATTAGCTTTAGTTGCAGCTGGGGAAAATTATATGAGATTTCTCAGGATGTGTAATTTCCAGCTGCCTCAGAACAGACTGACCTGTTCATACCACAGATGGATAAAGCTCTTTAAACCCTCAATATGTATGCCAGGAACCACAGGGACACAAAGCTGAGAAGAATTCATTTCATGTGTTAAGTCTCTGCATCTCATAAGCAAAACTTCTTTTTTATGGTTCTATTCCTTTCCCTTGGTTTGTAAGGATACTTGTTTGTTTATTTATTTTACAGTGCAGTTATGTCCCCATCCTGCTGATACAGCTATTACTGCCAAAGTGTAAAATGTGTCCAATTTATAAATGACAATAATTTCACTCTTTTCTTTAAATATGGATAAATAGCTGGTGATTTTTAAAGGTCAATTCATAATCAGAATTGCTTGACTTAATTACAGGTATGAATTTTCAAATGGCATTGTTCTTCAGCCTATGACACCCTGGGTCACACTCCATCATTTACATTGGAGGGAGTGATTTTTTGTCCCTCTCTGGTCTACCTGTTCTGTATAAAGGAGGAGCCCTTTTGTGGTTCATGGAGCATCTGAAAAGTGTATATTACATATATTGTCTGTTACCTGAATTGTAAAAAAAGAAACTTTTTCATTCTTTAGAAAACATATATTTCTATTTGCTGTACTGTCACTGTCTGAAAACACTGTTGAAAACAGAAGCACATCTGTCTGAAAAATAGGTAATAAACACAAATATACACAGAAGTGGCAAAGATCTGTGGGGTTTGTGTTTGAGAATACCTGTGATTATTACACCTGTAGTCATCTAGAATTGCTTAGAGTCACCTGGTCCTTGTAAATCTGTAAAAATTGGGGAAAACTGAAGGAGAGTCACTTTGTAATAAACTTCATTCAAGTCATTTCTCAGTGAAATCCTAGATAAGAATGTGCTGTCTTTGAAGGTCGTATTGATCACTACTGTCCTCTGAACTGCTGCTGGTGTTTTTTGACTTGGCTGATTGCACCCTCATAGCAGCAGCTGATCCATTAAGTCTGCTCACTGCCATGACTCAACAGCAAAGTGCCTTTATGTAGAGGATGAAGAGATCCACAGGTACTGCTGAATCCAATAGATACAGTGACAGGGTTTTGTGTTAATATAACTGCTAATCCAGTTGAGTCTCCAGTTAGATTTTTTTTGTTCGTTGATACTGACATCCCAAGTGCATGACACTATTTAGTCATAAATGCTCACATAAATAATTCAGCTGAATTAGGCATGGCTCGTGCTGTAGCTGCATAGAGTTTGTCACAGCCTTTTTCACGTGCAGTAAAATCAATCCCAAAACTGAGAGAAACCCCAACCCTCATCTTCCCAAAACTGTGAATTTATTTTAACAAGCCTGGGTTTACTGTAAAAATGAAAGTATGCTTTCAGCACCTGAAATTTTGCAAATAATTTCTTCCTAGAATGCATAAAGTAAATCTATGACCCAGAACTCATAATTAGCATTTAATCAGCTATTTTTCCTCTAGCTTTGCTGTTGCACACTTTTTATTTTTTATTTTTTATTTTTATCTTTTTTAAAACTCCAGGTGCTGAAATGGAGATCTGTGTGGGAGAGGTTTGAAATAAGAAGCTTTTTCGAGCAACTGATCAGGACACTTTCCTGAGCCTGTGTTGCAAGGAAGCAGCAGCCTAGCAACTCCCCACAATTTCCAGTGCATCACTGTGGACTGGCGAATACATCCAGTTGCTCCTCTATGCACCGTATAGTTCAAACATTTCTATCTTTTCTCTGGATGTCTGTAATGAACAAGATCTTGCATTATAAGCTGTACCTTGATAAACAGGCATTTAAAAAAATAAAACCAAACCCACCTGATGACACATTCTGCTCTTCTGCTTTCACTGAATACCGAACTGAGTGTTTGTTCACTGGTCTGCTAACCTGCATTCCTAACAACTCTTTTGGTGGGTTTTTTATTGATCAGCAAAATCAACACATGATGTATTATTGTGTAAACATTTTACAGAGAATATTGTGAGCAAAAATAACCCAAAACTTACACATGGAAAAGACTGTACCTGTTGCAAGGGCTACTGTTACAAATATATGTGTTTTAAAACAGCTGTCTTTCATTTCTCAGTTATTCATTGTGTATAGAGACAAATGACACTGAAATGTGTTATTGTAATAGTAGTTACTGAAAAATACTCCACTTTAGCAGTGATATTTTATATATTGTATAACATAGTGTGATCCTTTTGATATATAATGCAGAGCAGGACAGGAAACAAAATTAAAAGTGCCACAGACTTTTATAGACAGATTGTTTGATCAGGAAAATTAGAATTCACAGCAAATGCCCAATGTTTGTTTTTGTCTCAGTATTTCAGCCCTGTATTCATTACTCCATCTATTTCCACCAGAAAGAAAAAAACACCCTGCATGAGAAGACCTGTTACATGGAGGCAAACTGAGTTTCTGTATTTCTAGGTGCTTACAGAAGACAGCAATATTACGTTCTGCTTAGAAAAGAGATATGATGAGTGGCTGGAAGTTGATATGACACAGCTTCATTTCAGCTCAAACCATCTCTATGAAAACCTAATACACACTAAAGCAAATGATGAATACAGAATGTCTTCCTTAATGTCAAATCTTGGTTAAATCATAAGAGACCTTGACAGTCTATGTAATACTGCTGAGTCTGTAGTCAGTGAAAGCAGTATGTGTAACACAGATGCCGTACAATGTACAGCCAAATAATACCCTGGTTTGGTGTGTTCATAGACAGCTAAGCCCTCAGGGAGGTAGTTTTAGGCACATCTTAAACCTTTATGTCTTTAAACAATGTTAGGAAAACATTTTCAGGTACAGACATACCCATACAATGTTTATCCCTGCACTGGAAAACTTGTTAGGGGTATACAGTTCCTATACACTATATTGACACAGTGCCATTTTGCTTGCTCTCTTTAAAGTTTCCCAGGATTTTAATTTAAGGAAGTAATTGGATGGTAAAAATATTCTGAAGTGGCAAGAGCTTCTGTGCGAGTTGTATTAAGCCTAGAATTATTTTTGTTTTATACAAATTCGGAACGGAAAATCAATCTGTCTTCTAGTCATAAAGAATAGAATTTTTTAAATTTTTTGTTGCAGTTGAAAACCAGCTTTGTTAGTTAAATGAAATGGCAGTAGGATTATAAACTAATCCTTTTTGATGAAAATGAGAAATATGAAATAGCATAATCATTTCATTTTAACAGTTAGACATAAAAGTTTCCAAATGCACACTGATGAGAAACTGTAGAGAAAAGGGGCACTCCCAGTTTTTCAGCTTTATGAGCACAGGTCAAAGGCAGACAGCTACGGCCTCAGTGGAGTAGTTCCTTGGAGTGCTTAATGAACTGATAAATTAGTTTTCTTACTTTGGAATACACAACTTTAAAGAACACATGAATGTCCCTGATGGTATCTACTTTATCTGCATCAATCAGTGTTGCCGTGAAATATGTTTATTTGAAACAAAATGTTTATGCAGAAAGACTAATGTTAATCTGAACCGCGTTTCAGTTGCCACCACCTGTAACCAATAGTGCACAGGGGGGTGCCTCCTGGAGAACAACGCAGCTTTAAAGAACAGAATTAGGACAATGCTGAGATCATATAGTATGAACATCTGCAGTACTTATGGTAGATCGTATCTTCTGGCATATTAAAAGAAGATTGCCTCATCACATGTTTTAACGTGAAGGCAACAGATTACTCTAGTGGGGCAGGAGTCCTCAGAGGTTTACTGTTCTACAGCACCAGCTAGCCCAGTGCTTATCCAATAATGTCCCCTCTTCCCTAACTCTCAATGCTCCCCTGCATCTCAGCTTGGGTTTTTTTCAGAGAGGGGGGTTGGTTGGGCATTGTTCATCCTCTTCCTTTCTACATTCTGCTTCAGATTCATTTCACTGGTTTTGGTGAGATTAATCACTGATAATATACAGATGTGAAAGCCGTGGGTAAACTAGTCCCCAGCGTTCCTTTTTCAGTCAATGGAGAAGAACAGGCTACATTACAGTTCAAATATGAACATCTGTCCTGGTTTTGATGTCTACGTTAGGATGGGATGCATCACACCTCAGAAGTACATATTTCTTACCTTTGATTCCAGAGGAAAGCTATATATGACTATTTCACATGCAGACATCTATCTAGATAAACATATTGGATACAAATACCCTTTGAGTACTTTGGTTAGAATGATAACAAAGAAGTCATGCTGCATACCTCACATGGTAATAAAACCCCAGATTTGGTTGGCAGCTTGGAAATGTAATCATGCTTCTGAGGTCAGTTTAATTTTTAGGGCTTCACTTTGTACCAGCTAAGTCAGTGGTAAATTTTTATGGCAGAATGAGGTCTTGCATGTACCCTGGCACCAAAATCTCTTTAGTTAATGAGGTATTTGGAGGATGTGAAAGAAGTTTCTTAAGAGATCTGTGGGTGAAATGATTTAAGCTGCTTATATGGTTAAGGTTTTAATGCCAGCTTGCCAATCAGTAACATTTTTGCTCCTATCCAGTGAGTAACACTTGAAGCAGAGTTCACTCACTCTACTTAGTTGTGTTATGAGAACTGGAAATTCCGTTATGAACAGCACCTCAAGTCCTGTGGTTACTGTCCAAGGCACTGTCTGCCTTCTATTTATTCTGAAGGAGGAAAAAATAACATAGTGTCAAAAATGAGGAAGAAATCATATGTCTGAAAAGAAAAGTCATAACAACTGCCATTTTGTCACTTTCAGTTGGCTGACAGTGAATTTACCGTCCAAATCTCTTGACAAGAAATTGCCCATGTCTGGTTGTTGCCCTAATGACATGAATGACATTCTGCTTGTCCCTTATATTCATACTGAATATTCATACTGAAGAAGTACTGAGACAGACCAGTCATGGATGAGGGCGATATAGCTGTGGGCACCATGAGTTCACATGCTTGAGAGAGGCACACAGGGACAGCTCACAAGGAACTGCAAGGTCCTTTCCCCTTTCTCCTACAAGAAATTTCCTAAATAAGGATACCTCTTTTTTTAAGGGTGTCTTTGAAAGGTGAGCTTGAATGTACAGATCAGTTAAAACTTTGATCAGGCTAAACATTCAAGTGCATCAGTCCTCTTCTNTTATTATTTTTATTATTATTATTTGTATACAAAAGAAAAAGAGTCATCATTACCTTAAAATTATTTTTACCAAGTGAACAGCTTCTGTCCCCTCACCTTTGCTTTCCAGATATTTATCCTGCAACATATGCCTGCACAGCTAGCAGAAATAAAATTTAGACTCATTATCTTCTGAGGTGGAACTAAATCACTGTAGCAGCACTAATCTAAATGAACACCATGGGGCAAACAGCAGTGAATCACCAGCCCTTTTGCTGCAGCAATATTTTTCTTTGTAAGCATAGTATTACTTTCAGGATGAGAGTGTAAGAATTTGTTCAGATACCACACTGTAAGGCACTTAAATTCTCAAATCCACATCAGGAAATTCAGAACAGATATTCTTCAGCCTTCCTTCATAAATGGTTCCATATTTAGAAATTCCAGGACATTGGCAAGTCTGCATTAAACTAGTTTATTGAATTTAGCACTTATTACTGCCAGGTGCCTTGAATCTAAATTGCTTGAGTAATTTAAATTATATTGATGGCACACAGAAAAAAAATTGAATTCTAGAAAAGGTAGAAATATATTTTCTCTCTAACCATGTGATCTGTTTTTGGCATGATATCAAGGTGCAATCTCCAGTCTTCCTGGGCTGTATTCCTGACCACTGTGGACAGAGTTTGAGATGATGGGCTTTTTTATCTATTATCATATTACACACACAAAAAAAAATAGATTTAAATTAGTATCGTCCCATTGAAATCACAAAGCTGTATTGATTAATACTCTTTGAGGCTCTTGATCAGTAGCTGAAGGAATAAAATAGTTTCAGTCTGCAGTTAATTTATCAGTATTAAGAATAATTATTTTGGCTAATAACACAGAGAAGAAATATTATACATTCATTATATGGGATGCTGGGACTCTATGCAGCAAAAAATAGCATTCTCCTTTGACTCACTGGTCAAGGCCAATAAGTCTATACACCCGCTCTTTGAAGAAAATGAAGCTAAATTTATCCACGCATTATAAACTAGCTGATCTGAATGAAATGGATTGTAAACTATCTTGACTAAAGATTTTTTCTTGAATTCTCTAGATAATAAGAGGACTCAGCCACTTCCAAGATCAAATTCTCAAACAAATTTTCGTCACAAAGACAGGAACAAAACATTTGTCAGGACCTTCATTGTTTCTTTCTCTCCTCTGTGCACTGTTATTTAATGTTTAAAGGCAGCATTGATTATGAAGTTTTACACAAAGAACAAAGAACTCATTCTTGACTCCAGGAACCTGCAGCCTTATTGGTGAAATGAAAAAAGAAAGCAAATGATGGAACAACAGCAAAAGTTTGTAGCAATGGGGAACAAGTCATTGAATCAGGTGATAGGTTTTTTCATGCTACAACACAGTCACTTTTTTCAGTTGTATAAAGAGGCAATGGTGATTGGATGACTGCTTGACTGCTGAACATAGCATAGAGGTGGCTTTACACCATCTACTATGTTAATTCTTCATCACTTTTTTAAACATTATGGGATTCAAAAAGCAACATTCAGAATATTTGCTGATTTATGGCACCAGCATTAATCCTGTCAAGCTCATGAAGTCAGATTAATTTAACATAGTTGTATGTGTGTTTTAGAGCACTGTAAATAATAAAAAACATCTAAGCTAATAGTTTTCTGATTGTTTAATGTAGTCAACTGCTATATATTCTAAAACTGTTTTTCTAAAGATTTTTCTCTGAAAATGGAAGATTTTCTTTAGGGATTTATTATTAGCTGATACTTTTTTTCATATTGAATAAGAAATTATGCGCTCTCCATTTTTTTAACAGTGCCTTTATCTATTGCTTTACCTGTAACACTATAACCCATATCAAGAGCACTGCCACTGTGTCACTGAGGAAAGAGTCAGTCCCATTGTTTTCATCATCATCATCATCCTTGAGCCTTCCCAAGTTCAGCTCAAAATCTGACACTCCAGAACAGGCTTTGAGAATATTAGAGAAACATGAGATGACAGTGCCCTGGCCACT